>JANZLF010000009.1:15956256-15967217 GCA_026546835.1 Erythroxylum foetidum
CATCAATACTTCCAATTCAACCACACTAAATAATAAATCACACAATCAAAATCAATTCATACTTAATAACATCAATTAATAATAAAATAAAATTTAGGGCCCAACATCTGTTGAGAGACTGTTAATCCTTTGTTTTAGTTAATTAATTTCCTCATATCTATCTACAATTACTTTTTTCATATCGTCTATTTGTTTCTTAAGGCAGACATTTTCTTTTTCTAAAAATTTTGTGTTCTTCAAATTTTCAGCAAATTTCTTTTTCAATATTCTATATTTTTTAATATAGCAAGTGAATCTTCTAACAATTCTAAATACGCATCTTGAAGATCATCAAAGTTAGAAATTACCCCATCATCGCATTCCTTTTCAACTACCAAGCATATATTTGCTTGCTCTAATGTTTCTAAGTCGGATTCCGATTTAGACGAATCCAGATCTTTCCATATTGCCATTATGCTCTTTTTATTTTTTTTCCTTTTCTTATGTTTTCTTTTGAGCAAAGGGCATTCAGACTTGTAATGTCCTGGTTTATTGCACTCATAGTAGACGATAGAAATTTTCGCCTTTTTTGAATCGTCTTTGCTATTTTTCTTCAAAGAGAAGTCTTTATTTCCCCTTGATTTCTTTCTCCACATCCTCCTAATCTTTCTTGAAATGAAGGATAGTTTATCATCATCTTCACTTGAATCTTGATCAAATTCACTAGCATCATCATTCTTGATTTCTTCAATCTTTAATGCTTTTGAAGATGTGCTTCTATTTTTCTGTATCTTTTGATTCTTTTTTCCAACCTTTAATATGATAGATTTATCTCTTCTAGGTTTATCTTCTGGATCAAGCTCTATTTCATAAATTTTTAGTGAACTAAACAATTCATCTAACTTCAACTTACTTAAATCCTTGGCCTCTTATATTGCCGTTAGTTTGGGTCTTCATCTTTTTAGAAGACTCCTAAGAATCTTTCTGACATGATCTTGATTATCGTAGATTCTCCCTAAAGCTTTAAGTCCGTTAACAATTGTTTGGAATCGTCCAAACATCTGATCAATAGTCTCATTATCTTTCATCTTGAATAGCTCATACTGATGAACAAGAATACTAATCTTGGATTCTTTCACCTAATTTGTGCCTTCATGTGCAATGGCTAATGTGCCCCACATTTCCTTTGAAGATTCACATATATGAATTTTATCATATTCACTTCTTCTTAGAGCACAACTTAAAAAGAATTTGACCTTTGAGTTTAACTAAAATCGAGCTTTTTATTAAGCTAACCATTTGTCACGAGTGATGTTATTGCCTTTATCATTTGTTGGTGTATATGGACCATTCTCAATGATATCCCAAAGATCGGATTCTATAAAAATCCGCATCCTGTCCTTCCAATAATGATGATCTTCACCATTGAATGCAGGAGGTCTTGTGACTAAAGCACCTTCAGCTATAAAAACATGTGATTCAGTCATGGATCTTTGTCCTCACTTTATAACAGTGTTTCTTGGAAACCTTGCTCTGATACCAACTGAAGTAAATCACTTTTTAATATAGAAATCACGTATAATATGTAGAATATATAAGAAAGGGGGGTTGAATTGTGTAAAATCTTCAAAGATATTAATCTTTAGAAACTTCTTGAATTTCTTTACAAATTTAGATGATCACAAAGCAATTCACTTAAATCGATGAGTAATGCAATCATAAAAATTATTATCTACTTTTCTAACAACAAGAAAATTAACGAGATAAGGGTTAGAGAATAGACACCACCATTTTATACTAGTTCAACCTTAACCTCTGGCTACGTCCAATCCTCATAGTTTTTTTGAGATTTCACTATACTCTTCAATATTACAAGTATTCTTTCTACACTTGCAGAGCCTCTTCAGGTCTCTCTCATAAAGTAATCTTTATTTGCTTCCTTAGCTTCTCTAAGCCCTAGGCTTTCTTTCGCCTAGAAAGATATTGTTTGAGCTTCATGTTACAGATGTATTCATTATCTTTTTTTGCACTTGAGTATAGAGTTTCTCTAAATATTGGACAATTAGATTTTCTCTCTTGTATTGTTTTTTGTTGTAAATGTTGTTTAGTTTAGGACTATAACTAGTATTTATAACGTAAGTCTTCAATTGTCTTCTTGAGAAAACGGCTTCTCGAATCTTTTAGAAATCGTTATTAGTTGAGTCCTGTAACTAACTCTAAATATCTAACTGATTGATATTCTAGAATAGTTTTCATTTACATCATCTGGTACTATGCTTCTTCTGGTGTTGTGCTTTTGTCTAGTGTTGCGCTTTTGTCTTATGTTGCGCTTTCGTCTTGTTTTGACCTTATATCTTCTTATGTTGACCTTATGTATCTTCTTATGTTGACCTTTTGTATCTTCTTATGTTGATCTTCTATATCTTCTTATGTTGAACGTGTATCTTCTTATGTTGACCTTCTGTATCTTCTTATGTTGACCTTCTGTATCTTCTTATGTTAACCTTTTGTATCTTCTTATGTTGTCCGTGTATCTTCTTGTGTTGACCATCTTGAGTTGACCATCTTAAGTCTTAAGTATCGTCTTGGTTTGACTATGCATCATCTTAAATTGACGATTTCTGTCACTTACATTTTTCTGCACACTTAACAAACTCATCAAAACAATTCACACACTTCTAAGATTATTATTATTTGATTGTCATCAAAATTAATAGAAGTGAAGTCTTCTTGGCTTAACAAGTTCTATATTTAAATTCAGGGATAAAAAGACGTATGATGATGATATAAGTGTGAGCTAAACAAGATATATTATGAAAGAATAAAAAGCAAGATAATGAAATGAAGTCTACTGATTCGTAAAAGTTTACTAATATAATGTAGAGTGGAGACTTAAATTGTAGTAACTAAGACATTCTCTATATTTTAACTAGTCAATTTCATTATTTATGGATACTAGATGTAAGTTGGTCACATCAAATGATAATAGACAAGGATTAGTTTATGTCATATACGTCAGACAATTTTGGCACTATCCGATTGAGGATTATAAAGCTTCCAAAGTTGTTAGAATAGGAAAATTAATATTAAGATGTTTAATGATGTTGTCAGGATATTGTGTGATGTTTGATATGTTCCAAATGTAAACAAGTATCTAATTTCTTTGTGCACTTTACAAATAATAAGTTTTGCTATATAATCGATATAGATAATATTAAGTTGGTATTTGGTGCATTAACTATAATGAAAGGGTCCCAATTGAGGAAAAATATTTACATACTAATGGAGAGAAATTGCAAGTGGAGAGGTTGTTGTAGTAGATTTGGATGATGATAGTATTACGTCATAATATATATGACTAGGTCATTCCAATGAGTAGGGAATGGTGGAACTTCATAAGAGGAGCTTGTAAAAGGGATTAAAAGATTATATAGTGGATTTATGCAAATTTTATGTGTTTGGTAAATTGTCTAATGTAACATTCCAGACAAAGGAGTGTAAAACCAAAAGAATTCTAGACTATATACTTATTGATGTATGGGGCCCTACTAAAGAGTTATTGTTAGTTATATCTCATTACTTTGTCAATTTCATCAATGAGTTTTTAAGGAAAGTTTATTATACTTCATGAATAAAAATTTGAGGTCTTTGCAAGGTTCAAGGCATAAAATGATAAGAAGGAGAATAAGGCAAGTACAAAAATCAAGTATAAATAAAGGTACTAAGTAAATAAGCTCATTGATAAATGCATATTTGATTATGTTTATACACTCATATTTGATGTATTTTACTTGATATTTTGTAGTTTTATTGTACTTAATTTACTCCAATTGCATTTAAAAGTTATAATTGTCTTAATGGACCAAAAGGAGAAGAATTCAGCTAAAAATGCAATATAAAATGAAGATTGGAGGAAAAGTAAAGATATACAGCCACGTTTATGCTCATGTAAGTCTCTTAATCCGTGCAGTTCACGAATTCTAGAGATTTTGGAATATACATGGTCTGACACACGGTCTAGTACATGCCTATATATCAGACCGTGTATCTCCTAGAATCCTAAATTTACTATAAAAAGATGTTAGTGGAGGCCAATTAAGGGGAGTAAACGTTTTGAGCCAAATCCAAATATAGAGAACATTGAGAAGGTTGATCCAAAAAAGTGGAGAACGTACAGAAATAATCAAAAGATTCAATAGATTACAACATCAAACCTCAAACTTGTAAAAACATTGGATAGAAAAGAAGGAAGCTATAGAATTATGAACTCTTTATTTTCTATTCATTTTTCTTCTAGTTTATCTTTGAATTCATTTTCTATCATATGTAAATAAACACTTTTTAGTGTTTATGTGTGATGAACCTTAGTTTGTGCTATAATATGTTTTGATTCTTTTATTTAATACAATTATTTTGGATTGATCTATTGTGATTCAATTATATGTTTTATATATATTATAATAAATCTAGAATATTAGTACATAATATGATTTTATAACGCTGAGATTAAGAAATCCTGTGTATGAATGGAGCCGCCATAATTAGATATAGGTCGAAAAAAATCTTCAAGGTTAGAATCAAATGTAATAATGAAATTCACAAATCAATAAAGCAATTCTCAAAACTTTAGCATGAATAATTTTGGTTAATAAACCTATGGATTAGTTATTAGTAGTCTCAAGAGAGTTAATAGCATAAGATAGCAATTTTCATGGTCAAATATTCAATAAAACAATTGCATGATAAAAGGTTAATTGTCTAATGGTTTTAGGGGGATTTAATACCTAGTAACTAATTCTTAATATTGATTATTTTCTAAGTAATTTCCATTGTTTATGTGTTTATTATTGTTTCCTACTTTATTTTAATTGTTTAAGTATTATTCTTAATGAAAAACCAAAATCCAATATGTGGGTTAGATAATAGAAGAAAGGTAAATACCAGTAATCATCATCTTTCTAGGATCGACCCATACTTGCATGTGCTAGCTATAACTACATCGTGCACTTATGGTTAATTCAAATATTGACACTTTAAATCAGTCAATCTCTCATAATTTAAAAATTATATAAGGAGCATGAGATTTAGAGACATTACATACTTTAAAAAATATCATAGCATAATGATGCTCTAAAGAGGATGAATAGATCTATAATTGAAAAGGTCAACTGTTTGAGATTCAATGCAAGTAACGTTAAAATCTTCTAAGCAGTAAGTATAACATGTTACCTTATCAATGAGTCACCTTATGCTTTACTAAATGAAAGAGTGATAGAGGAATTATGAATAAGAAATAAGAGATATTTATTTAAGTTGAAAACTTTTGATTGTCCTACTTATCTACATACTTTCAGTGATGAGAGGATTAAGCTTGATTTAAAGTCAAAGAATGTATATTTATTAGCTACTTTAAAAGTGTTAAAGGATACAAGTTTTAAGACCTAATATTAAAGAAAATGGTGATTAGTACAAATGGAGTGTTTAATAAAATAAGTGAAGAGGATGTGCTGGGATCAGTAGAGAGTGGTATAAAGAAGGTACAAGTAGAACTAAGTCAACCTAAAGGGGACTTGAAAAAGGATTAAAAAAAATCTAGTTCAGAAAATATACCAATATTATGAGAAAAGTATCATATAGGATAACCATGCATAGGGCGAGACACATCATTAGGCCACTAAATAAATATGGTTGGGAAGACATGGTATCATTCTCAATCATCATAAGGATTAAGGATCAAATTAAGTGTCAAGAGGCTACGAATAGTCAAGAGAAAGACAGTTGGTCAAGAGATATGGTGGAGGAGGTGGAGTCTTTGAATAAGAAATAGAAATGAGAACTAATACAGCTTCCTAAAGGAAAGATGCCTATAGGGTGCAAATAGTAAAAGGAAGCCAACAATAATATAAAAATTTCAAGGCTTGACTAGTACTAAAAGCGTATGCATAGTTAAAAGAGATTGATTACGATGAAATCTTATCTCTGATGGTTTATTATACTTTTATCAAGATAATATTCATAGATAGTTTGAATATATTCACTTAGGGTTAATAATTTTTCTCCATAATGACTTAGAGAAAGAAATTTAAGTGGAGCAGCTCAAAGGTTTTAATCAACTTGAAAAGAGCATTTGGTATGCAAATTAAAATAGTCACTTTATGAGTTAAAATAATATTCGTAATAGCAATTTAAAAGGTTTGATTCTTATATGATCTAAATTAGATATAGGAGATATGAGTATGATTATTGTATATACATTAAGAGCCTTAACGATAGGTCATTTATTTTTTCTATAACTATATAAGGATGATATAATAATTTACGTAAAACGTGTGTATGATGTGACTAAAGTAAAGAGCTTATTAGGAAAAAAAAATTGAGATGGAGGATTTAGTTGCTACCAAAAAAAAATAACAGGAATGGAGATTCAAAGGGATATAAGCTCTAATAAACAGTAGTAATCTCAATCTAACTATATTGAGAAGGTATTGGACATACTTAAACTCATGATCACTCTATTGGCAAATCACTTTAGGTCTTTTCTAAACAGTACCTACAAATAGATGTAAAGGTTGATGAAATATCTAAGGTACCATATACTAGTATTATTAGATGTTTAATGTATACAATGACTTGTATAAGTCCAAAT
This sequence comes from Erythroxylum foetidum, assembly GCA_026546835.1. Taxonomy (NCBI): domain Eukaryota; kingdom Viridiplantae; phylum Streptophyta; class Magnoliopsida; order Malpighiales; family Erythroxylaceae; genus Erythroxylum; species Erythroxylum foetidum. The sequence continues at coordinate 15,962,882 of JANZLF010000009.1, forward strand.
TTGACTCATGCTTCTATAAGGTTAGTAAGGACATATAAAAAATTAAAAGACTTAATTTGAAACTAGCCAAGTAGATATTTAGGCACTTAAAGGGTATATTAAACCATAAGAGTGTGTTTAGTAGTCAGCAAGGGGATCCTTTCATTATGGGACCTATAAATTTGGACAATGCAATAAATTTGAATAACATGAGATCTACTATAAGATATGTTCTTATTCATATAATAAAATCTATAGTCTGAAATATAGTTATCTCAATTCATGTTAAATTATGTAGAGAAGCTAGATGATCCATAATCTAGAACATAAACGTGCGAGAGCCTTTGTCATGTTCTAAGAAAAGATAGTGAGATCTACAATCATGTCCTAGGTCATATTGCAGTAGTCAAACTTACTTGAAATTATATTTTGATTAGATTTTAACTCTAAAGGTATTCTAAGTTCTATTATAGTCATAATTAAATTAGGTTAAATTTGATAAAGGGACTATTTGAATAAAATTGTACTAGTTAGGTTAACATGTATATGTATTATTATAAACTTAATCTGATGTAACTCTCATCATAAGTATTTAATAGTGAATCAACTACTCTTAGCTCCTAAATATTTAGACACATTTTATTAATGGTACTTCATTAAAAATTTCTTGTATTTTTATTTTCTTTATTTTATTATTTTTATTCTTACTATCTATTTCTTAACAACGACTCTCATCTCAACTCCTTGCCACGACGAAAATTCTTTATTTACCGACGGTACTTTCCGTCGGTAATCATCGGATTTCTTGTAGTGTACATGTTCATACGAACTATCAAGGCAGAATAACCTCCACATATTATATTTCATTATCACAGAAAGAGAGCATATTTTACGAATTTATGCACAAATTTGGTTAAGTTAACAAGGAAAAATAAATAATGGGAAACACCTTTATCTTCGAAGAGACATGAATCTGATAAAACTATAAATTAATGCAAAACTGCGACAACATCAAGGCCGATCAACAGGGAAGTGGGAGACTTGCGAACTCTGCCATCAGATACATTTGGACTTTATTATGTTAAAATATAATATATTGTTATAAACTTAATTTAATGTAATTATTATCATAATTATTCAATAATGAATTACTCGCCCTTATTCTAAAGAACATAGGCGTATCTATTCTTTTATTTTTGTTATCTATTTTCTCAGCGACTCTTACCTGAACTCCTTGCCACGAGGAGATGAGAATGTACATGTTCATACTGGGGCAGAATAACCTTCACACATTATGTTATCAACATAAAGAGAGAGATTACAGATTTTTTGTCTAATTTTATAGTGTCTTATTTTATTCCATAAATCTCAGCCATTCATTTATGTAAGTCTCGCGTGGATCCCGAATAAATAAACGCGAGACCCACATAAATAAATGGCTGAAATTTATAGGACAAAATAAGACACCGTAATATTAAACAAATGATTCTGTCCGAATAGAGGATAATAGTACCAATTTAACAAGTAAAATTTGAAAATAGATAATGAGAGACACCTTTATCTTTGAAGAGGTATAGTTCGGATAGAACTATAGATCAAAGCAAAACTGAAAGCAGTGGCAGCAGTGATTAACAGGGAAGTGGAAGACTTGCGAACTCCGCCACCAGATACATATATATGGACGTCCTTATGTTTAGAATATGGCAAGATTTTCACTGCCTAGCTCACTTGGCATGCAAAGTCCAGTGAACTAGCACCAGCCATTAGGCCACCTACCTCTAGGGTCCATTCTGGGGATGCGAAATATCCATAATCTTCTTTTTGATGGTCCCAACATAGCCTGACGTCTTCGCGAGAACGTCGATTTGGACATGAGTCGTTTCGTGATGCTACTTGGTGTGGATGGCACTTCGTAGAATCTCTTGGTTCTACGCCTAGGAGTTTGAGGCACTTCAAAAGACGTGTAGGGGCTTGGCTTGAAGGGAAAATCATATTCTGATGTGCGAGCCTGATCAGCCAAATGATTGGTGTGATTACCATCCCCTCTTCGATGTATCTCGTCGAGTTTGAGAACACCTGTGAGCCTCAAGTACTTTTGTTCAAGCGACTCGTTGGGTATGTCTCTTGCTAACAAGGGTGACGCACCACCCCAGTTGTTGGTTCCAAGTGAAGGATGGTGGGGTGTTCTAAATTCTACGAACTCTCTTTGCCCCATACTTGTACGTGTTGGTATATTCTGCAACTTCTCTTTATATATGTGTTATATATTCTTGATGATCTTGGAAGATGTGTAATTGAATTTTAATATTGCCATGCTTTTCGGATGGTTTGGTAACCGGACAACAGCATTAAGTTAGACCAAGGACTTGAACATGAGCATTTAAGTAACAGACTACAAATACTCTCAATCTGATAAACATTAGTTCATCAGGGCATATAGTTCGATTTCATTGGCTGGAATTGTTTCTACATCGGATTAATAAGCTTGTCCAAATGTTTTACGATGTTAACTATAGCAGTATCTTGGAAAACAGAGATAACTGGTCATTTTGAGCACTGCATCTACATCTACAACCAGAAGTACAAAAAGCAGCCTCGTAATTTTCAAATGTGGAACAATGTAATAATATTTTCATCATGTACTCAAGTAGCCATTTAGCGGTATCTCCAGGCGAGCAAATCTCCGAGAACAGGACAAGACTGATCAATAAATTAGAGTAGGTGAACGTTGTCTTCTCTGAATTGTCAATTCCTTGTTCGATTGATGCTGTAACTTGTTTTCTCAGGAAAGATACTTTGAAGCTACAGGATACTGAACTTGTTATTGAATTTGGTTATGATATAATACAGTGTTATTACTGTAATTCTATAAAATTACAAAATATCTCTAAATTTTATAAAATTGGAAGACAATCCCTTAATATATTATATTAGATAAATTTTTACTTTACTTCAAAACTAGCTTAAGAAATCATAGCAATATAAATTTGAAAAACAAATATTTCTTTATTTTTATTAATATTATCTTTCACATATTTCTCATAAATTAATATGAGCAAAAGATTATTTAACTTTCATATAGATACAAAATTAAGAGTAATACAACGTAAAAAATATGCTTTTATAATAAGTAAATTTAATTTCAAATATTATCTTTTATTTGAAAAACAAATTTCATTCACAAACCCTACAGGGTAGCTAGAAACTTAATACAACACAAAGTTGTTAGAGAGACAAAAAGTACTAAGGATGTAATAAAATTAGCATAACATATTAAGAAATGAGATTATGTAGAGACAACAACTATTTAACCTAAGTTCAGTCTTCTTCTAAGAGAGAAGCTCAATGTTTGTATGAGGTTATGAGCCACTATAATTTCTCTGAGCCAACAACTCACTCTATGAGCAAGAACATACTTGTTAGATTTAAAATTCCAGAAAATCCTTGAGTTCCTTTCCTTCCAAATGGAATATATAGTGTAATAAGACAAAGGTTTAAGCATATCTAATCTTTCCTCAATCTTCTATATTGATTATCAGCCCAAGCTAGGATTTCATTCCAGTTATTGTAGGGATAATCCAAGTTTAAATAATGAAGCATTATGCCCCAAATGGAGGAAGAGTAGTCACATTGAAAGAAAAGATGAGAGGTAGTCTCATGAACCAAATTACAAAGGTACCAAAATCGATTGAAATCTTGAGCCTGCCTTTTGTTTTCGATCTACCTTCGGTAGTTAACCATGTGGTGAAGGAAGCTTTAGGCATCAATGATGTTAGGCCCCAAATTTTTGTTTTCTTGAAGTTACTAAGTATGAATTATTTTGATTTATGATTTATGGCCTAGTTTGATCTTATTGAGAGTATTAGTGGAAAATTTGGAATTATTTAAGTTTAGCATGGAATAAGTGTTTGAAAGAGTAGAAAATGTTTAAGGGTAAAATGGTCAAGACCCTTAAGTTAGGATGTTTAAGACTTAATAAGGAGGGGTAATAGGGTATTTGTGCATGCTTGTAGGTTAAGGGCTTAAGTAAACAAAGAAAAGAAGAAAAGAAAAGGAAAAAGAGAATAGAAGAAAGAAGGAGAAGAGGGGTTGCGGCAGTGAGAGGAAGAAGAGAGGAAGCTCAAGTTTGACAATTTCCGACGGATTTCAAGCATTCTACAGGTAAGATTAACTCCCTTAGCCTTGTTTAGGTTGAATCAAAGCTTAATATTGCTTGAAATGGGAAGAATCGATAGTTTAGGGTTTATGATGAACTTGGGTAGTTTTGCATGGGTTTGTGTTTTTGTTGATGTTTTGGTGTTAGAATCAGTCCAGAATGATAGTATATGTCTTGATTTATGGCTTAGATGTGTTGTAA
>JANZLF010000009.1:15975510-15986984 GCA_026546835.1 Erythroxylum foetidum
AATGTCATGTATGCATGTACAGTTATTTCATGTGCACAGATTTCACTGTTCACTAGTACCAGTATGCATGAACAATACTAATAAATCCCTATCAATCTCATCCTATGTCAATTTACTATTTTACCCTTCCTGTCGGGGGTGGGATGTTACATTGTGTGATGTGTTATACGTGCATTTTATAAAGTATGCTTTATTTATAGTATACTAGAGTAATTTAAGCATTTAAATGTATTATTGAAGTTATAACAGAGATCACGGATAGACCATAAATAGTTCTAGCTCGATTGAACATTTTTAAGAAATTTTCGTAAAACTCCAAAAGGATATGGAATGAGTCCAAATGAGCTTTAAAAGCTCCAAAATGTTCTTTGGAGATTTAGTACACTTTTGAATGAAATTTAGACAATTTTAGTGACATTTAATGATTTCTGGATTCAATCCAAAATTCTTCCGGACAATTAAAAAAGTTTCCAAACAATTTCAAAATACAATGACAAGCTTCAAAATTAGGATTGGAGTCTTTAGGAATTGAAACGAGTCAAAATGGATGTTATTTGAATAGAATTCGAGTAATCCGAAATTATTTGACTAAAATGCCCTTTTTAGAAAATAATGGATATTGATGATTGTAAACCCATTAGAAAGTTTTAAAAGCATCCAATCAATAAGTATTGACACTAATTAGAGTATTTCATGGTCAATTTGATGATAAGACGGTTGTGAAATATTTTGGAATTTTAATTCGGTTAGTAGGTGAATTAAACTCACTAAAGGGCAATTTGGTTTTTTTGTATAAAAATGGTGTTAATGGATTAATAAGTCACACTTAATGACTAATGAGAAATGACATATGTGTGATGAGTCATTAGAGATGACCAATGAGAGAATGACGTGTGTGTGACGAGTCATTAGAAATAACCAATAGGAAGTGAAATGTGTAAAGCATTAAAGAGTATAAAAAGCATGAATTAAGACATAAGTTGCTTCATTTGGTGAGTTAACGTGAGAGTAGTCATGAGAGAGCAAAAGCGAAAAACAAAAGAAGAGAGACCAAGGAGAAACGTCGACCAAAGAGAAGAGGAAGAAGAGGGAACCAATTTTTCATAGATTTGGAGTGGAATTTGGAGAAATCATGATCAAGTCTACGTGTTTATCCATTTACCCAAGAGATTGAAGGACAAAGTGGTAAGTTTTCTTAGCTTAAACTACTAGTTTTTGTTGGTATTTTTAATAGGATTATGGAGGTTTTTGACTTGCCATGGAGTAGAAGGTCAAAATCAAGAAAGTTAACTAAGAAATCAAGCTTTAAAGAATTGGTGAAGGTTAGGTTTTTTTATTAAGGTTTCTAGTGTGATATGATGCAAAATGCTATTTTTGATGTTTTATGATGTTCATAATATTTTGCATTTGAATTTGGTTTTGGTTTTAGTTGAATTTTAGCCAAGGGTGTATGATTATGTAAAAAAATTGTTAATGAGATTTTACGGCTTAAATGTGTGTATTAAAATGTCATGGAAGGGGATTTGGATTGGTTTTAAGTGTTAGAAATCAAATGGAAAGTTTAGTGTAAAATATATTAAGTTTAGCCTTAAGAGAATTTTGGGTATAAAAGTACGGTTATGATGTAATGACCATGTGAATGGGATTAGGATGGTCATTAAGTATAATTATTAAATGAAGTGTTATGTTATTATTTGGAAAAATTAATATATGGAATGTATGTGGAAAGTAATGCAGTTGAAATGGTTTATGGTGTATTTAGTTGAAAAATGTGTTAAGGAGTTAAATGTATTTGTAGTAGGTTTTCGAATCGAAAAACAAAGGCAACTAAAGGATTTCAAAGTAGTGAAAAGGAAACTAGCAAGTTGTGAGCATATTTTAATTATATTATATGACTTAATTTTTTGCAAAGGAATTGATGACATGCAATTTTAAATTATGCATTAAATTGAACGATTATGAATAGAAAATGAATGAGCTAAAAATAATTGAATTCGAAAATAAGATGAATTGAAAATGTATGAGTTGTTTTTGCCTATGGAACACTACTAGGCTTTATACCTGTTATTATATAGGTTAGAATATTCGATCATGCATGGCAATGTTGGAGGGCCTCTAGAATTATTAACAGAAAAAGAAAAAGAGAACGAGTCTGTTAGCAAAGTGTTTCTGTCTCCCTCTGTAGGTATGGAGTATATAAAGTGCTCGTCAAAGTTATTACGAGTAAGCTATGCAGAAAAGGCTCCATAATTACCAGTTTATAATGATTAACATATTGCAGGTAAGCGATGTAAAATAAGCTTTATAAATAATAGTTAAACAGTTGCAGGTAAGCAATGCAGAACCGGCTCTATAACTACCGATTTATAGCGGTTAACCTATTGTGGGTAAGTGATGTACAACTAGTTCTACAAATAATGGTTAACCGATTGCGGGTAAGCAATACAGAACTAACTCTGTGACATTATGCCCAGTGTACTGGTAAAGAAACTAATGGTAGGCTATGTTGAGTAAGACAATTCATGACAATAATAATGCCGCCACTATTTATTTTAGAAGTAATTTATGAGGCATTGTATGTACCATTTCTAATGGCTGACTTATTTTTAATATTAAAGTTTTCAGAAAAACTTATTGCCATCATTATTTATTGTTTAAGGAAAATGGAAACTTTTATGTTATGAATTCAATTTCGAAAAGCATTTCGAAATAGTAATTCAGAAAAAAAAATTGAAATTTTGTTTTACGAAGTGTTATTTTATTACCAAATCTTATGGTGAATGAATCAATTTTCATGGCAATTATCTTACCATGAGCTTTATTATTATATGAGAATATTTTAGTTATGCTGTTATGAAAGGTTTCATTTCAGTAAATAATTAACACTTACTTAGCTCGTTTAGCTCACCCCTATTTTTATGTTTTTAAATAAACTACCCAAAGTACGCATTTTAGCTCACCCCTATTTTTATGTTTTTAAATAAACTACCCCAAGTATTCGTACAAGTGGTATAGTGGCTAAGATCGCCATACAAAATTAGTTGTATTGTTAGGTGTTGTTGTGTTTGTCATGTTTTCTATCTATGTGTTTTCAAGAAATTGGCTTAATTACTTATATATATGGTTTAAATTACTTTGGAAAGGTTTAAAAATGTGATCCTGTAATATTTTTGGGATTGTAAAATGTTAAGAATTATTTATTTGTGGTTTCTTGTGATGTGGACCTGAGGTCCTATTCTAGAAGTTGAGATAATATATGAAATACTATAAACGTTTTAATCATTTTATCCACGTTTTTGAAATTTGGGAATCTTAGAAAAGAAGTCTTTATATTTTCAGATTTTTATAAAAAAATATACACTATTTTTGCACTTTTAACTTTTAAAGTATAAAAGGTTTTTAATAGTTGAATGTCTTAGTTTTATGGGAACCCTTTAGTTGAGTTAGATATCGATTGAAGGGCTACCATGAAGTTGTTGGAAGGGCTCGACTCATGATCTAGAAGATGAACTCCAAGATGAGTCCTTTCAAGAACTAGAGAGATTTAGAGCATGAAGAATCATGCAATACCTCGCCCTAAGTTTTCTTGACAATGGATGAATTTTGAGGAATAAGGATAAGAGAAGAAGGTGATTTAGAAGCAGAAGAAAAAAGAGACATAAGGAATAAAAAATGAGAGGGGAAGGAGGAACCTAAAGTCTTTACCTACGTCTCGATTAGGAACAAAATACATATTACTTAGAAATGAAATAAAAGAAACTAAAGCATTATGGGATTAAATTACCATTATTAAAAATGGTAATTTAAAGGCAGGAAAGAAATTAAGAAAAAAGATCATAAAGCCAAGCAAACTCAAAAGCTTTCTTATAGTGGAGGTATAATGAAAAGTAGAGTAAGACTGCACAACAAAAATCAAACTAGGGAATAGTAAAGTATAATAAGAAAGGGGTCGTGAAAGAAGGAGTATGGATAAGAAAGTCACCAAAAACATATCAAAAATTAATAAGGAAGAGGGAGGGAGACCAAGAAGAACAAAAATGGAAGCCATTATTAAAAGAAGCTAGAAGAACACCTTTTGAAGAAGAATCTTATCAAGAGCACCAGAGAAAATCTAAAAAAGCCATCCTCAATCCCTATTTTACATTTAACAAAAATGACATTTACTGGGAACATCCCCACACTTATTACTCTTAAAATTAATGTTATGAATATCATATCAAAATTGTTACCAATTTTATTATATTACAATACAGTCTTAATATCAATCAATACTAGATATCTTTTTAAATAATTCTTTAAATTTTATAAAATAGTTTTAACATTACCTCAACTTTATCTTAAAAAATCATAATAATATAAATTTAATATAACAGTTATCTCTTTATTCATATTAATATTACATTACACATATTTCTCATATGCATAAATATTATTCATATTACAATAACTATAATTAATAGAATAAAAAGACCATTTAATTCTCATATAATTATATACAAAGTACTTATAATGTCACAATTGATTATAATAAAACATGATAAAGTAAGAATAATATAAGTTCATAATAGAAAGAGTTCACATCCAAAAACACAACAAATTTGCAAATTAAACTAGAAATAAAAATACATATAGCTATATGTTTTATATTTATATTAAATATATAGAATTTAACATATACATCAAATAAAAGTGAAGATAAAAGTAAAAAAGTAAACTTGAAAAATCATAAAGTTCATTCGATAATATATCCGATTAAATTGCATTAGCCTAATTTTTATTTATTACAAAGTCCTCATTATTAAGGAGCTCGTCATCAATATCAATATAATAAGTAATATGTTATTACTTTCCTGTCCTGGATCATCTTCCAAGTCACTCACATTTAAAAAATGTGGTTCCTTAAAATCTTAGTCTGCTAAGAAAATTGATATGATCAAGGATTATTAGATTAATATAACTAATGGTTCTATTAAGAGTCCTAGTGAAAAAATAAAATTAAATTGTTAATATATTGTTATAAATCATATTCAACTTAATAATAAAAATAACATACCTTTCTCAAAGTTTCAAATTATATTGAACAAATATCAGATAATCTAATTAATTACTTTTCCTTTTGTTTCTTTTTTTCAGAATGAACAAACTCAAATGTTTTCTAGTTTCGTTTCATAACCAATTGTTCTTACATATTGACTAAGAATTCAAATTTTAAATCTTTGTAAATCTAGAACACCACTTCCAAGCTAGTTATATCATGTAATTATAACGCAATAATGATAATATTATTAATAAAATAAATTGATGAATATTTTTAAACAAGTAGCACAAGTAAAGAAATTTATAACTAGAATAAGTATGTCTTTTAGGCATATTGTAATAAGGATTTTAAAATCACCACATGCATCTTTATATAACTCCAATTGTGAGCTAAGGAAGTCTTGCATCACGTCAATTGTAATACTTTTTATGATGGTTAAAATCATTTCCTCATTAAGTAAGCTTACCTTGCGAAACTTTGTCTAAAATATGCATATAGACTAAAATTTCCCTAGTACTAAACAAAATAGAGTATAGTTATTTTGCTCATCTCTCACAATGACTACAAAATAAGGAGTATATAAGGAAGCCCTATCTTTCAAATTAACTAGATTGCTTGCTTCTCTCTCTCAACATAGAATCATAAAACTGTTTGTTATTACTTTCTCATTACCATCATCTAAACGAACTGCTCTTACTAAAGCCTTATGAACCTAAATGACAAACTAATGTTGAGACCAAAATTCATGATTTTTAAGTATAATCCTAGAAATCTTTATTCTAGCATTAGGCCTGTATGATGAGATGGAACTCACTTATCATTTGTAAATATTTGTCTTAATTTCTTCATTTGAAAAAAAACATTAAAGTTACAAGAAATTTGTTGCAAATCTTGTAATAGCCTAACAACACTAATTCCTACCATTGATGAAATTGTTTCTCATCAAATCTAGAATCCATACACAGTTATTAATGAACTTATTCACTTTTTCAATTTCTATATAGCTTCATCAATGGAAGGAAAGTATCTAAGATTTCCTATATTTTTTCAACATCAAGTCAATACAATGTACAATACAAAGAGTCCAATAGAAAGACATATACCTCCTCCTTGCTACTTTATAAGCATCACTATAGCAGTGATAAAATATACAATATTTTTACACTCAACTTCTTCAAAGATCTCTAATAGATTATCAAAATTCCTTACAAGGACAAATGCATAAATTGGCTTCAAAAACATCGTCCTCTTAGCAGAATAAACTATACTAATTATAATGATCTCCTATCTTTTATTTATCCAAATATCATACATAATTGAACACCTGTAAGTTGTTCAATTTCTTTCACTTAAATAACTTTTCATTTTAATAATAGAGCTTCTTAAAAGATTACCTCTATAGCCATCAATTGCTTAAATATTGGACAAACAAAGGCAATATCATCTATTATAGGCTAGTAATATTAAGACTAGATAACGTTGAATGACATAATTACATTATAGCACCATCTAACCATTACCATATCATAATATGAACTATTTGTTTGGATTATAATGAACTTTAAATTGAAGGTTGACCTCACGAAGTTGCTTGTGGAGAAAAAATGCTAAAAACATGTCTTCTTCTTTTTCTCATATTAGTTTCAACAATACCTTGTTCTTGGATAGGAATATTAGCTTCAATATTGTCAACACATCCTCATTACTAGAAAATGAACTTTCAGTTTCAATTCCAATTTCATATTTTAGTCTTTTCCTTCTTTCTTTCTCATTTTGATACTTTTCAAAAAAAAGTTTTATCTTCTATTTTATTTCATGGCTAACTTTGTTACAAGTTTTCATGTATTTTTTTTTAATCCTAACTAAATGTTCCTTTAACCTAGTGATTCCCTCATCTTTTAGATATTTTTCACAATAGAAACATACCTTATAGTTCTTCATATGAGGAAAAAATCTCACATATGCCTAAATTGGATCACTAAATCTTGCTAAAGAGATTGAATTATCAGGATTACTTAGACTTCTCTCCACTTATCTATAAAAATAAATACAAACATATTTAACAATAAAATAATAACTTGATTTCAAAATATTTTTTTTCCAGATAAAAATAAATTTACTCAAAGTATATTTGATCATAGATACTAACGATTATCGACTAGAATGAAAAAAAGTGTTCTTCCAACTTAGTTTCAATATCAAATGCAATATGCCAAACATAAGGTTTAAAATTATACATCATAATTGTCTTTGTTGACATAGTACAATATTTTAAATGAATTGGAAATGTAGGAGGACCTTCACAAAGTTTCAATCAGAGTGATTTTCATAAGGGAAATTAAATGGTGCTTTTCACTTTTTTTAAACTCATTTTGATTTATTTTCATTAATAGGCCCCGCAATGTTGTAACTAAGGAACATTGTATACTAGAAATACGATAATGCTAATTTTACTCTAAACATTTAAAAAATGCAAAAGAACAATTAAAAACATTAAGAAACCTTGCATTTCTTAGGGTTCTAAGTTAATTTTGATTTTTTAAGCAATAAACATTACGAAACCTTACATTTTTTGATAATATATTATATCATATTTGGAACCAATGAGCATTGTATATTAGCAATATAATAATGTTACTTCTATTTTGAATATAGAGAAAAACTTGTAAAAGTAAGGAAACCTTGCACATTTTAGGCTGTTAAGTTCTTTTTTTTTTGGGTAATTTCCATTTCTAACTTGTTTAAGATAACATCTATGGGGAAAATAAAAAAAATGATTTGGTAATATGTTACACCATCTTTCCACCTTTATGCAACTCAAATTCTACTATCTTCTGTTTGCAATCTAAATTGGTATGATATTTTTCTAACGTATCTATGCCCAAAATCACATATAATCCCCTTATCTTCAACGACATTAAATCTACCACTAATTTTTCTCTACCAATGTATATTTCACGATCTCTATAAACTTGACTAATAATGATATACTAGCCAATTGGGGTATTAACCATCAAAGAACTATCTAATAGGCTCAAACTTCTACCATGTCCTATTTGACAAAATAAATGAATGAGTAGACCCTGTATCAATTAAAACAAGAATATCATCATTAAACAATTTAACCATACTAGTCACAACCTCTGGAGCTACTTCTGCGTCCTCCCTCTTCATTGCAAGCACACTAGCTGGTGCTTGCCTCTTTGGTCTTTCTAGAGGATTCACTTTCTTGGTTGCAGTAGAACTTCCCACTTCAGTTGCAATCTTAACTCCCATAATCTCAAACCTTTTTAGAACTTGCATCTGAGTTCCCTCCCATCTTGCATACTGCGAGCATGCTCTAGCCATGTGCCCTTTTTCCCCACAGTTAAAACAAGCTCCATTAAGCCTATAGCACTCCCCATTATGGAATTTGCTGCAATGGTTGCATTTGGGAATGAATGACTTCTCCCCTCTGTCCTTTTATTGCCTCTAGTCATTGAGGCTTGATGAAAGATAGTTTTCATCTATTTGGACCTACTTACACCACTGCTCATATCCTCAGACTGTACGAGAAAAGTCCTGGTATTCCTCTCTGGCATAGGAGCACTACTCCCCTCCTGAATTGTTCTCTTATTTTACTCTTTTTATTTACTGCGCTCTTTATATTCTCCACATTTTCAAACCTTAACGCAGTTTGTACTAGCTGTTGAAAGTCACAGAAATTTTGTGCCACCACTTTTTCTTTGATGGCTAAATGCAATCCTGCTTCAAACCTACGACACTTAGTTGATTTGCTCATCATCATCTCAGCTACATATCAGGGCAATTGCATAAATTTACGCTCATATTTTCCACTATCTTCTCCCTCTGGATGAGACTCAGAAACTCCCATTGCTTCTACTGGATCTATAACTCAGACAAAAATTTCTTCCTATAAGCAACTAGGAAGTCCTTCCATGTCAATATTGGTGGATTTATTTGACTTTATGGTACACTTTCCCATCAATTCAGGGCATCTCCTTGTAGCAAGCTTGCAACATGTTCAAACTTTTCACTATCTTGACAATCCCTTTGTTCCAATATCATTTCTGTCTTCCTTAACCATGTTTCAGCTTCTTCTAGATCAGTTATTCTATAAAAATCCACTTCCCTGTACTTCCTAAACTTATCAAATTGCCTTCCTTTCTTAGCTAGGGCTGGGGTAGAAGTTTATGACTTCTAGCCTATGGTCTAGCCAAAAGCCTGAGCAAAGGCTTAGAACAGTCTAGGATCTAGGGGAGTAGGCACTTGCTCTTGCGGAAGAGGTGACTCATGCGTTTGTGATTGAAAGGGCTCACTATAATGTCCTACAAATGCCTCGACATTTCTTAGAGCTCTAGACTCATCAGTGTCGTCCTCTCCTGATAGAGAGTCACGTGCAACAGATCCTTGCAAAAGTCTTCATGTTCTTCTATGATGTGGCATTTTATTCCTTTAATTTAAACATTAACATTTAGCTTACATTTTATTTTAATCTTATTACCTACATGTATACATGTCACTCAATGTAATCAATCAATTCAACAATGCAAACAATTCATCACACATCATAATAATTCATATCACAAATATTCTAAGCCTAGGAATCCTTAAAAACCTAGCTTTGATACCAAAATTGTTGGGCCTAAGTCTCTGTACTTAAGGCTACATTATGAGAGGATTGGGTGAAGATCATGTGAAAAGAAGGTTATAAGCTCTAAATTGTAATGAGAAACTTAAAAACTTGTGTTTGACCCAATTTGGTGAGTTCCATCGGTCAACTTCGTGCACTCTAGACGTGACACTCAAACTTGTAAAAATCATATCTCTCTATTTTAATGTCCAAAAATTAAAAACTTTATACCATTGGAAAGTTAAGAGGATATATTACAACTTTTATGAAGACAACTTTGTCTGATTCTACCTACATCAATATAGTTTAACAGTTGAAATCAAGACAAATTTTTTGTCAAGGATAGCGCTGCAGCCTCTGCCAGCACTAGTGAAGTTATTGTGTAAAGACCATATCTCTTTCATATGAAGTTCAAAAATTTCATGTGATATACTGTTGGAAAGTTAAAAGGACGAACTACAATTTTCCTAAGACAACTTTGTCCAAGTATGCCTAAATTAATATAGTTTATTCATGGAAGTTAGAGTCACTACTTCTGTAGCATCCCGTCACCGATGGGAAGGATAAAATAGTAAATTTGGATCGGGTTATGTTTTGGTACACAAGATGGTGCATGCACTCGTGACAATTCCCGGCTTGGTGTCTTTGTGAAAATGTGAATTTGTGTGTTAATTGAATTGGAGTGATTTATGTGTATTCGGCATTAAATTGTAGAGTGGGTACCGATGAGATTTTCGGTACAATGACTGTTCCTTTGACACTCCAATTAAGGACATGATTTAGGAATTTTTATTATTGAATTTTGGAAAGATTTATGAAAGTCTAACTAAATGAAATGATTGAATTAAAAAATTGATAGGCATGAAAATAAGCGATTCGGAAAGAGTTGAATTTCAAATCAGTCCCTAAGGGTCGGAATTTTTGAATTGAAATCGTAAAGTTATAAGAATTGCTATGAGGGCAATTTGGGCAAGATACTTAAGAGTATAAGATTTAAGGTTAAAAGAAGGGGCATAATGGACTTTTCATAATTAGTAAGGCTATAAAATGGAAAATTTGGGTTTGAAAATGAGGAAAGAAATGAAGATGTCGTGGAAGAAGAAGAGGAAGAGAAAAAGAATTTGATTCTTTGACGAAATTAGGGAAGAGTTTAAAGAATTTGTGCGCTAAATCAAGTAAGTTTAAGTATCTTTCCTCTTGCTTAGTTGATTGAATTATGTTTTGAGTGATATAGCTAAAGATTGGGTTACTGAGATGTTGGTTTATAGGGTTTTCAATTTTGGTTAATCTTGGATGTCTGTGAGTGGGTTTGGTTTGTAAATGGGTTGGAAATTGGTTTGTGAGTGATGTTGTAATAATTAGTTGAGTTATGTGTTGAATAGATTTGAAGAATTTGAGTGAAATGGATAAAAATCAGATTCGAGAGGCGAGATCGGGCTCGCAAGTGGCGACGTGCTCAGGCGCACGTCGGGGCGCGCGAATTTGCGCATGCCACGGTGAGCTCAAGCGTGCACGTCACGGCGCACGCAGGCCCGCACACCGCGGTGCGTGCACGGGCGTACGTTGCGACACAAAGAAGGGAGCACATCGCGACGCTCATTTATGTCCTCGCCGCGGCGAGCTCAAACCTTTGCCGCGACGAGGACCCCTTTTCCTAAATGACCATGTTTTGGTTTTTAAACCATAACTTTTTGTACAGATTGTTAAAGGAGATAATTTTTGATTTGTATGAGTTAGAGTCATGGGTCTCCTTCTTATGAAGGAGGGAAATGTTAAATCAGTCTTTAAAGGTTTGAAATTTGG
>JANZLF010000009.1:15990196-16011770 GCA_026546835.1 Erythroxylum foetidum
CTGGCCAAAGGAGTCTGTTCATAAAGTTTGAAAATGTATTTTGTTTCCCTTGTTGGACTTGTAAATATTCTTTGGATTTCTGTTCTGAAATTTATGATATGTAATATATGTGTGTGGGTTTTGAGTTACTAAATAAAATAAATATCAGTGTGATGTTTGGTTTTGTCTGTTCTATCTTGGGTGGCATCCATATATCCTCCCAGGGGGTATTTGGGTGTTACACTCCAAATCATTTGTTGTCGTCCGAAAAGAATTTGTAAATTCTTTTGTTAGAAATTATAATTATATTAGACAATAAAATATTATTTAATGTGTTTCTATTTTTGTTTTCATAAAACATACTCAAAAGTAATTACATGGTACAAACTGACATATTATAAGGAAGATGAAAGGTTGAACGTTTAAAGAATCACAGGATAATTATGTAAGTCTAAAAATTTGTTTAATTTTTATGTTTATTAATTTTTTAATTAAATATTGATTTTATTTTTTTAATTTTGGAATAAGATGCAGGAGTTGTTGCATAGCTCCTTGTCTGACAAAAATGAGTCCAATGTAGATGATATTTGCAACAACATCCTTGGCATAAGATCAAGCTACAACAAAGACCTGCCCTAAGCCAATTGGGCCATCCTCATCATAACCAACATATGTAACGATGCTTTAAGAGAAGAACCAATTGCTTAAGATTTCGTTACAATGTAATGAACAAAAGTTAGATTGTACTGAACGAAAGTTGGCCAAGCTGAAAAGATGGTAAAAACAAATAATTGGCTCGAATTATGAAAGTAGTAGTGACAATGGAAACAAGCCTTAATTTGTACATATGTTTTTTTGTAATTAACATCTAATGACATTTATTTTATATAAAATATTGTTTATTTTAATTTTCATTTAATTAATTATAAATATAAATATCTAAATATCACAAACAATATGATGAATTAAAAATATTTAAAATAATCATAATTGAATATCCAATGTTTTATACAAATGTTTATTAAAAAATCAAAACTCGTTATCAAAAACTTTTTAGCAACTTTATTCAAAATGTCACCAATAATTTTTTAAAATTAAATCAAAAGTATAATGAAAAAGACTCTCTCATGATTTTAAAATTGTCATCAAAATTTTTTAGCTACGTTATTAAAATCGTCACAAATAACCTTTAAAAATCGTCGCAAATAATCTTTACCTACGTTCTAAAAAATGTCTCTAAAAGTATTTTTCTACGTAAAAATTATTATCACAATATATTATTAGCTAGAGGTAAGTAATGTAGCTAATAACTTAACTTTTAGCCACAAATAATAACCGTCGTGAATAGCCTTTCCCGACGATTGGTTTTAACCTCACCTATCTTATTTGGCGACGTACCATAAATTGAAACGAAAAATAATTTGCGACGATTTTTTGAAAACATCATTGTTTTTTTAATTGCTAAAAATAATTTGCAATGAAATGTTCAACGTTTTTTCTTGTTGCTAAAAATTTTGGCTACGATTTTTGTACTTTTATCGATGAAAATATTTGTCGCCAAAAGTTCTTTCTATTGTAGTGCTTGTGCATTGATAGAGATAAATAATAAACATCACCTACGTATTTTGAAGAAGAAGAATCACAAATATTGAATTAAAGTTGTTTGGTAGGTAATTTAAAAGTGTAAAGACCTTTTTGATGGTGCAATAACATTGGTCCACCAAGATTATGCAATGAAAAAAATAATCCTCTTTCATTTTTCTTGTTTGGTTGACCTGTAGGTGTTTGGCATCCCCTAAAAATGCTAGATGCCCCTAATGCGTTGCTAGTATATTCACAAATTTCCCCACAAAAGTCTATGTTATGGTCTACCTTCTTTCCTCTTATGTTCCAAATCTTCCCGAAGAAATTTGATTTAGAAAGGACCAAACACCTTTATCTTTACATTCTGACTATCTGCCTTGTAGTTTTATCATTTGAATCCATAGAAAAAAAAACTCTCAATGCATTAAACTATTGAGCTATTAGCCTTATCTTTTCAGCCTATAGGATGACTTTTGATATTGGTGTAAAGATTAATTTATAAATTATATCACAAAAAGAATGATTTAAGTACCTAAGTTCTATCATCATCTAAAGTAACGGAGAAAATGATGAAGATACAGTTCTCCTTATTAGATCATGGTGGCTTAAATGGAGAAGTATATCAAGAATTTTATGTGACAAAAAGATACTAATCAAGTTCAAAGGTAAATTTTATCATTTAACGATTAGGTTGTTCATGCTTTATAGGGCAAAGAGTTGGCACATCAAATAAGTGCATAGTCATAAGTTAATGGTAACAGAGATGAGGATATTTCGTTAGATATGTAACCTTATTAGAATAGATAAAGTTTAAAATATATTGGTATGAGACAAATTAAAGGTGACCAGTATTAAAGAAAAATTAAAAGAGATGAGACTTAGGTAGTTCAAACATGTTAAAAGGAGATACCTTAACGCTCCAGTAAAAAGATGCCTAGAAAAAAGTACTTAGAGACTGTATGAGTAAGATATAAAGGCCTAATAAAAACTGGGAGGAAGTAATCAAGAATGATAGATCTGCTAGAACCTACCAAGGACATGACTCTTAACAGAAAAGTTTGACGTATTAAGATACGGATAAAAGATTTCAGAAATTTCTCAAAAGCCCAATGTGCTTAGAGAATTATTAATTGATGTCGGGCCTGTCTCACTGCACCCAACAAAAAGATTGGACTATGATATGTGGTGTTTAATTCTTCATAATTATAATCATAAATTGAAATGTTTAGACTTACAGCCTGTTTGGAATATTTTCGTCTGTTTGGAATAAAAAAATAGTCATGAATTGAATTCACAAATGGATTTAAAATCTACTCTTTTTGTAAACTCAATTCACGGTATAATTCATGTGAATTCAATTCCAAAGGTTGTCACTCTTCTTTTTTAACATTGAAACTCAATAATACCCACGATTTCAACACAACCCTATCACTACAGCAGACGATTCCACTCTTCTCCCAACAGCAGACTCACACATTAGCAGATGATGCAACAGTGAAGAATTTCGAAAAGATAAGAGATAAGGCGACTACTTGAGAACTATGGCTGCGTGCTGTTTCGCGCTGTTTCCGGTGCCACTAGGTAAACCCTAGATGGCAGAGTTGCTTATATAACATCTTCGGTAATTTCCGCTACATTTGGGTGAAATCTCAAACATGCCACTGCAGATTACCAGGCTATGGTGCTTATTGTAATGAAGATAGCCCAGCTCAGATATTTCTCAAAAGCCCAATATATTTAGAGAATTATTAATTGATGTCGGGCCTGTCTTACTGTACCCAACAAAAAGATTGGGGTATGATCTGTGGTGTTTAATTCTTCGTAGTTATAATCATAAATTGAAATGTTTAGATTTACAGCCTTTTTGGAAATTTTTCACCTGTTTGGAACAAAAAAATAGCCATGAATTGAATTCACATATGGGTTTAAAATTCACTCTCTTTGTAAACTCAATTCATGGTATAATTCATGTGAATTTAATTACAAAGGTTGCTACTCTTCTTTTTTAACATTGAAACCCAATAATACTCACGACTTTAACCCTATCATTACAGCAGACGACGCCACTTTTCTCCCAACAGCAGACCCGCACACCAGTAGACGCACGCAACAGCAGCCTCCCTTTCATCCACGCAACAACACCTCTGCTTCCTTTTTCCTATCTCTCAATTTTACTCTATCTATTGGAGGTATTATTCTTTGCTTCAGCTTCAGTAACATATTCTTCTGTCTTCTAACTCTTTTCAGTTTCAGATTGATGATGCTGTTGTGTCCATCACTTGCTCCTTTTCGTTTCGATCATGTTTTCTAATTATTTCTAGGAAAAATCGTTTGTTTGTTTGTTTCCTTCCTTGCTTTTCAGTTCCAATTGTTGGCCGCTTTTTTACTTGGTTTCCTACGCTGCAATCTTTGTTTTCTTTTTCACGAGTTCTCCGCATTAAAGTTCTGGCTTTGAGGTTTAGCTGAACGGGTTGATTACTGTGTAATTGGTGTGGGCAATTTGGGTTGCCTTGTAAGTCTCTGAATGTATCTCTCTTTCAATCTAATTGTGGTAGCAGGATTTAGTAAATTGTTAGTCAACCATAACGCCTGACGATTCCTAATTTGGTTTATAGTGCCACAGATTCAAGCATAAAGTTCCAATCATCGTAAAAATTGATCCCTTAAAATTTTGTTTGAACTTGGCAGCCCTAAGCTGTTGTTGTAGTAAAAGCTGATATCTTCAATAACTGAAGCTCATTTTGCATTGCTTTCTGCAACATCTCTCTCTTTGATTCAAAGGTTTTGCTCATATTTCACCGGTTAGGGAACTGACTATTCTTTGGGCTGTTTTAGTCTACCGCTCAACTCTTGTTGCACAAACACATCAATAACATGTAGCAGCGGTTAGTTGAATACTTTCTACTGCTGCAAAACTGTAAAGTGGAAGTAAATTGTGTGTTTGTAGCGTACATCAAGGAAAAATTACTACTTTTGGAATTTGAACTTGTGCAAATGAGAAGGCACTTAGTGGTCTTAGAAGAAAGCATGGAAAATGTGAATAACTCAGCACTAGTCGCTATTTAATCTATCAACTGTTTTCAATTTAGCTCTGTCCCATATCATCACTGCACCATTCATTTTGCATTCTTTTTTTGTACCTGAATATTAAATAATCAGAAAAATATGTGATATCATTTTCCTTTTGGACAATCTATAGGCATGTTATGCATTTTTCCAAAAAAAATTTCTTTTCTTTTGTTGACTAAGATTGCCCATGTATTTATGTGGTATTTTCATGTTAATCTGAGATTGATTTTTATTTTTCATATTTTTTGCTTCCAGCTGTTTGTCGTTGCCATTTATGTGATTTAAGGGATGGACTGGATGTTTTGCCTACAGTTAGTATCTTCAAATAATGTTTAGTAGGCAAAGGCGGGTCGGTGCCCTTAGCATGTTCAAATGGAGGGGTTCTGATGAATCGTCACTGACAACTGGCTTGCTCAAGGATGTGTCTGTAGAGATTGAATTGTCTGGACATGGAAATGTGCCCAGTCCTGGTAGTGAGTCTCCATCAGGTCTCCTGAATGGTGAGAGCATAAACAGAGAACCCATTGTTGATTTAGACATATTCTTTCAAAGACTTTACAGTTACTATTGTCAAAAAGGGCTTCGGTGCATCATAATAAAGTGGGTAGTTGATCTTCTGAGCGTTGCTTTCACCATCGGTTTCTTGGGGTTTTTGTTATTATATGTTGACTGGAATGGTCTTCGTAATGCCAAGTGTGGGATGCAAGCAGTTGAATCTGGAACCAAGCCTTGTGATCTTGCTAACGAGGCAATTCATCAACACCCATTAACCCCCTTGACATTCTCAAAATTTCTTATTATTTTATATTTGCTGTCGCTTTCTATCTGTTGGATCTTCCTATTTTTGAGGTTTTTTGTCCAGTTAAAGGGCAGTCTTCGAATTCGCCAGTTTTATTACAACAGGTAGGTTCTGTTTCATAATTTTAGGAAAGGCTTTAAATATTCCTTTAACATATTTCTCTAAAAATTTTTGTGACTTTCTTTTTAATATTTTGTAGTCTTCATGTTACGGATAACGAAATCCAGACCATGTCATGGGCAACAATTCTCGAAAAGGTTGTACAGTCACAAAGTTCAAAGTCCCTGTGTGTGGTTAAAGATCTTTCTGCTCATGATGTGGTCATGCGACTCATGCGTAAGGAGAACTACTTAATTGGAATGATCAACAAAGGGGTACTTGCTTTTCCAATACCCTCATGGTTTCCAGGGGCTGGTCCCATTGTCAGAATTGGCTCTAATAGACCACACTATCGCCTAATGTTAACAAAGGTCCTTGAAAATATTGTGGATTGGTTCATACTGCAGAAAGTATTTGATAGGTATGCTACATTTGACATGTTGTGAACTCTTTTCAGCTCTGATCTGAGTGAAAAGAAGTTATCTTTATTAATGTTTTTCTTTTCTTTTTCTTTTTGAAGAAACTTTTGTATTAAGAGGGACTTCATCTCCAATCCTGAAGCGTTAAAGACTCAGCTTGTGAGAGCTGGCCGTTGGTCAATTTTGTTCACACCATTAATTTTTACATTCATGCTGGTTGATCATTTCCTAAAGCACGCACTAGAATTTTACAATAATCCAAGCTCAGCGTGGTCTCGCAGATGGGCTAATTTATCAAGATGGACTTTTAGGGAGTTCAATGAGGTATTATTCTTTACCTTTCTTTTTCCTTTCTTTCGTGTTTTCTTTAAATACATTGAAGTCTAGATCAAATTGATTTAAAAATATTGGAAATGTTTTAAAAACTGGAGCAAAAAGTCAAAAGGAATGTGGTTCAATTGTGATCAGTCTGGAGTTGGAAAATGGTATTGATTTATTAATTAATTAAATGATAGTTTACCATCATAAGGTTAACTATAATATATATATATTGAAGATCAGATCAAATGGATTTTAAAAAATTGGTAATGTTTTAAAAACTGGAGCAAAGAGTTAAAAGAATGCGATTCAATTGTGATCAGTCTATAATTGAAAAACGACGTTGATTAGTTAATTAATTAAATGTCAGTTTACTATCATAAGGTTAAACAATACTATGATATATATTATTCAAATTAGGTTAGCAATACAACTGAGTAGGAAGTCATCTTTCTTCCTTTAATAGCAAGTTCAAATCCTAGATTTAGACTTGTTCTGTTGTGTTGCAAAAGGCAGATATTAAATTGCATGAAAAGGTAGTAGCAGTGATTTAAAATGACTTCAGACCTAAATAAAAGGCCACTAGTAGCGGGGACTTAAAACAATGACTTCAGCTCACATATTTCCAGAAAAACAATGACTTCAAAGTAAAATAAAAGGCTATTGATCATCAAGCTGCACCTAAGTTAGCAGCATCCTTAGTAATATTACTAACTTGCCATTCTGTCTGACCAGCTTAGCTGTTATTAGAACACTTAGTTTGTCCAATTTAATGTGCTTCCCATACTTTATGCATTAATTGTTGTAATGAGATTATCTGCATACACAAAATTGGTGATGAAAATCTTTATTCAAGAACATTCTTTTTCTTCTGCATAAACTCTTGCTTTATATATGTATATATATATGCATGTATTTTGATGGGAGTTCTATTGCAATGCTCCTGTCTACCAGAATGACATTTCCTGCATTACTCTGATTCTGATGAGATAGGACAGGAAAATGTTTATTGGTGATGCATCATTGTCACTGAGATTGGAGGTTATTATTGTGGTAGCTTTATCCCAAAATAATAGTATGCAGTTCATTCTATGACATCCCTGTTACATAGATGCATATTTAAACTCTGGACAGCATAGGTTATCTTCTCCATCCCATTGCAGGTTGAGCACCTGTTCAAGCATCGAATCAATAGCTGTGCAGTCCACGCATCAAATTACATAAACCAATTTCCATCACCTATTATATCAACTATTGCAAAGTTCATCTCCTTTGTCTCTGGGGGCTTTATGGCCATAGTTATAATTGTTGCATTTCTGGAGGAATCTCTATTGGAGGGCCATGTAAGTAGACTCCTTTGAACTTTACAACTTCCCTGCAGATATTACATGCATTACCATGGGGGCAATAATCATCATTTTTTGTGTAATTTCTCATAGCATTTATTTTCCATACTCCAGATATTTGGTCGAAATTTGATATGGTACGCAGCTGTTTTTGGGACCATATCGGCCATCAGTGGACGTGCAGTAAATAAACTTCTAGTCCTTGATCCCGAAGGGGCTATGTCTATGGTGGTCCAACATACACATTATATGCCTAAGCGATGGAGGGGTAAAGAGAGCACAGAAATGGTTCGGACAGAGTATGAAATCTTATTTCAGGTACTATATCTAAAGTTCGTTTAACAACACTAGAGCATAAGTGTTGAACGTTGAAGATAATTTGTATTACATAATTTTGTGTACATAGGAACAAGGGTTGATATGCAAAATTCCTAGGACTATTTAGGAAGTTTTCTAGCTATTAATGCTATGAAATCTCTTAATTATAGGAGAGATTATAGGTGTAATTATAACAATATCAATGCTAATAATCTCTGGTCAACATTCCCCCTCAAGTTGGTGCATAGATATCTCACATGCCCAACTTGGAAACGAGGTTATAATACTGTTTGTTATAGAGTCCTTTGGTGAAGACATCTGCCAGTTGTTCATTTGCTCCACATGGAATAATTGCAAAGAGCCATTCACAAGTTTCTCCTTCACGAAGTGTCAGTCAATTTCTTTGTGTTTTGTTCTATTAGCTAAACAGGAATGTGAGCTATCCTAATGGCAGCTTTGTTATCATAATAGAGAGATGAACTTCCTTTATCCGTCAGTTGTAATTCATTCATCAGCTTTTTTACCCACAATACTTCGCACATACCTTGAACCATAGCTCTATATTTGACTTCTGCACTGGATCTAGCAACTACATTCTGTTTCTTGCTTCTCCAGGTGACTAGATTTCCTCCTATTAGCGTACAATAACTAGTAGTTGACCTCCAATCATCTGGAGATCTAGCCCAATTAGTATCTGTAAATGCTTCTATCTTAAGATTACCAGTTTTAGTGAACATAAGGCCTTTTCTTGGAGCAGACTTTAGATAGCGCAAAATGCGGATTACAGCTTGTGTGGGTCTCATGGATCATGCATGTATTGACTTACTAGACTAAATGTAAATGCTATGTCTGGCCTAGTGTGAGAAAGATAGATGAGTGTCCCAACTAACCTCTGATATCTTCTCATGTCCACTGATGTACCTATTCCTGCTTGCAGTTTGTGGTTGCTCTCGATAGGAGATTCAGCTGGTTTACAACCCATCATACCGATTTCTTCTAATAAGTCTAGGACATATTTTCTCTAGGAGATAAATATTCCTCTTCTTGATCTAGCAACTTTAACTCCTAAGAAATATTGCAATTTTCCTAGGTCCTTAATTTCAAATTCTTGAGCAAGTAGTTTCTTCAAGGCAGCCATCTCTTCTGTATTACTTTCAGTTATAATAATGTCATCAACATAGACAATAAGAAGCGTGATCTTACCTTGGGAGTGCTTGATAAGTAGAATATGATTTGCATTACTCTGTTGATAACTAAAGGAGATCATAGCCCGACTGAACTTTTCAAATCATGCTCGTGGTAATTGTTTTATCCTGTACAAGGCCTTTTTTAACCTACAAGCCTTCCCTCGTGTCTTCTCATGTTCAAACCCTGGAGGAATCTCTATATACACCTCCTTTTCTAGATTCCCATAAAGAAATGCATTTTTAACATTGAACTGCTGTAAGTCCCAATCCAAGTTAGCTGCACACGAGAGTAAAACTCTGATTATATTCATCTTAGCAACAGTAGCAAAGGTTTCTTGACTGTCTACTCCATATGTTTGAGTAAAGCCTTTGGCCACCAATCTCACCTTGTATCTCTCAATGGATCCATCTGGCTTATGCTTCACTGTGAATACTCATTTGCAGCCAATTGCTCGTATTCCTTCTGGAGTAGTGCCAAGTTCCCAAGCCTTATTTTTTGCTAAGGCCTTCATTTATTCAATCATAGCTTCTTTCTATTGGACAATTTTCATTGCTTCTCTCCAATGTTGTGGAATAGGCAGAAGAAACAGACAAGATAAAGGCTCTATAGGCAGGAGATAGTGAGTCGTATGTAACAAAGTTAGAAATTGGGTGCTTGGTGCAACTTCTAACACCTTTTCGAAGAGCAATCGGCTTATCTAAATCATCAAATAAATCATATTCTGGCTCACCAGTGTTTTCGAGGGAAGAGGATGGCATTGGCATAGACTACATGATGGCTTTTTCTGTCTTATCTCGCATTAAGTATGTCTTTAAGTTTGGTCCATCTAAGCGCAGACTTCGATCTTCTTGAACCAAACTAGTTGTCTCTCTAAATTGTTCTTGCTCCTTGGATCACATTATCTATAGAGTCAAGCAACACTTCGTCTTCAATCTCATTCTCCCCTTGAAGAGGAGTTGGCGATCTGGTGAAATAGGACTCGTACTATAGAAAAGTGACATCCATACTTACAATATATTTCTTAAACGGGTGGAGATAACACTTATATCTTTTTTATGTAGGAGAATATCCAACAAACACACATTTGAAAGCTCTTGGCTCCAAATTTTGTGCAATTTATTACGAAGATAAAATTTTTGAGCTTTATTACCTATTTAAGAATAGGTCAGAGAAGCAGCTTTCCATATCTTTGTTGCTGTGTCAAGTAGCAAGTTTGTCCGAGCAATATTTTGCTTCATTGAATTAATGAGCTAAGACATGAGAGAATTCTCAGACTTCCACTGATTATAATCAGAATTATTGACATTGAGTCTCTTATTGTAATTATTAATGTAACCCTATAATGTTCTAGCTTTGATGAACAATAAACAGGATCTTGATCAAGCAAGATAATTAGTTCCATTAAGTTTTACCGGACTGGTTTGAAGTGAAGGATTATCAGAACTCGATATAATTACCTTCTTTCCCTCCACCTTCTTTAGTATTACTTAGGACAACCAACAAAAAATATGCCAATAGAGTTAATAGAAGCTGTTAAAAAATGTGCTTCTGGTGTATGGGCAGAAGAAAAATACCAAACGGACCCAGAAACAACAATAGACCGAGGAGAGGTAAGGAAGCAAGGGGACTAGCAAAAGGTAAGAGGTACGTCTGACAACACCAAAGGAGAGGCAAGAGGCCGGCGACCCAAGTAGGGAAAGAATCGAGGGGAAACACTGGCCGGAGGCTGGCACATGGTGCTTATGCAGGGCAACGGTAGAGAGATTGTGACGGCGCTTGGCGGTGCAGTTGATGTCGAGTCTTTCACAGTGGAAGTCGCCGGTCACAGCTGAAGCAATCTAGGTGGGTGGTGAGAAGAAAAACACTTTGCTTTTTGGGCGCGTACACACTCAACCAGTGTTATTTCCTATTTGGAGCGAACAGTAGGAGAAAACAACCCCTAAATAGATAGGGCTCTGATATCATGTTGAACGTTGTGTTGAACATTGAAGATAATTTGTATTACATAATTTTGTGTCCATAGGAACAAGGGTTTGTATACAAAATTCCTAGGACTGTTTAGGAAGTAATCTAGCTATTAACTATATGAAAATCTCTCAATTATAGGAGAGATTATAGTTGTAATTATAACAATATCAATGCTAATAATCTCTGGTCAACAATAAGTAATAGTAAGAACTCAGAAGCTGCACTGCAGGAAAATAACAAAATGAATCACTAGGCGTTTGAACCTGTTTTTGTGCACTGAATGCTTCATCTTTTAATGTAGTACACTGCAAGGATGTTTCTCGAAGAGATGGCATCAATTCTCCTCACCCCAGTCTTACTTATGTTTGTTGTTCCAAAGGTATCAGCTAATTGTCTGAAGCATTGAATATCTTGATGATGTCTTAATTCATCAACTGATTCTCACTTACTATGTGCAGCGGGTAGATGACATCCTACAGTTCATTTCAGATTTCACAGTTGATATTGAAGGTGTTGGCTCTGTATGCAGGTCAATCTTTTTTTCCTCCTTTGCAATTTGCAATTTTGATACCATTGATTTGATGCTTTAGTTGGTAACTAAATAATGACCCTGGTTTTCTGACCAACACTAACATGTTCCCAATCTTGTACTTATTATTATGCAGTTTTAGTTGCTTTGATTTTCATAGACATGGCAATAGCAATTATGGTTCTCCCCACCATACTCCCAGGACCCAGCGGAGCTCTCAAGGGAAGATGGAGAAATCATTTCTGAGGTATGCCCTGAGGACAGTTGTGTCCATCCTTTTAAAGGCCTTCAGTAGTTGTTCTATCTGTATGTGTATCAATAAATTTGAAAGCTGCTTCATTGACAGCTTAATCAAGTACCAGATAGCTTAACGATTCTTAAGGAAAAGTAAAGACTGAGGTTGATGAGGATTTGCAGTTTTTGAAATATAACTTTTGAGAGCCAAAATCAGATACTTTTCCTTTATAGTGCATATGGGAACTCACTGTTCTCATCTAGGATTTAACTTGAGATTCTCTCAAAGTTTTATAAACCACTGTCGTCTCTGTCATCAATTAGTTTTGGTGTCATTTGAGTCCTCATCGCATTTACTGTTCTAGGCAAAAATTTTCCATGCATGTGAATGACACCTTGATCTGTTTCGTGTTTTAGCATCCAAATGAAAAATATCCATTCCATGTACCCAATAGTAGTTTTATCCAAATATTTTCTACTGAACTTGCTTTTTAATACAGTTTCCAGAGCGCCTATCCTTCATGGGAACCAAACTTACATGGAAAGCAGTTCGTAATGAACCTCAAAACTTTCATGGATCAAATTTCACAGGGACAGGGAGTGAGACTTATGTACTCTCCTTCTGGAATTTTGCAAGGAAGTCCAGGAAGCCCTCGGGATAGAAATAGCATGTTTTCGAAAGAAATGCGCCGCCATACCCCTGGTTTTCAGTTGGATTTTTTGTGGCTGGCTGGTGCAGATCACAAGAATTATCCCTATTTACTTGATTGGTATTATATTTCGCGACATCACACTTCAATGAACCATGCACGGGTTGTGGGGGCTGTGCCACCTGAAGTGACCAAGCTGCCCTCTGGTGATTTTTGGATGTCACATGACGAGACTCAAAATCAAGGAAGGTGTGAAGAAGAATACTGTGGTCAGCATTGCAAGTCTCGATCTGAGACACATTTGGAGGCGTCTACATCTACCCCTTATTTCAGGGAAAGTGTATTTCGGCACCACGATTCTGGCAACTTTCCACATCCATCTAGGGGCCATTGGTGGGCTAGAAGTATTCCAAAGAGCATACGGCCTCAGACAAGTTTTCTTGAGCCACCTGATTTCAACCACTTTCATGGACATAGTTATAATGATCATTTATCTGACCGAAGCTTTGAGGAGCAAGAACCTGTCAACTTATCCTACACTCCTTGTAATGGCGACCTTGGAGGGAACACCCCAAGTCTCCATTTTGATGGAAAGTTAGCCCAGACTACTTACTTTAACGAGGAGATTGAAGCAGTAGGGAACAACCTCTCTCTCCATTTTGACATTTATAGCGGCAGACATCCTGAGAGTCCCACATGATTGAATTATCCCCACTCATTTCCATCAAGTTTGTTAAGACTTGTGGAATGCATCTGGGTTTCGGAGGGTGAAATGTTTTGTGATTCATTTGGATGGGATGAAACTCTATTATTTGCTGTATATAGATTCTTTTGAGGTTGGATAATATTGCAAGCCTCAACTCCACTTAGAAAGATTACTTGAAGAAGTCGTAAGCCTTCTAAAACTGTACAGGAAAAAGAAAAGAAAAAAAATCAATTGTTAATATATTCAAAAAAAAAATTGTGCGTCTTAGTCTTCTGATTCTTGAAATTCAATAAACTTGATTTGATTAGACTGGATCCGACCAAAAATGTTTTCCCTGATTGCATGTGTTTTAGCTGTGAATGATACGACGTTGTCTCAAGTAAGTATTTGATTGTGTGAAGGGGTTTAGCTGCTCTTCCAGGGTTTACTGGGGGTTTCAATTTTTTGGCCCATTCTGCCAATTGCGTCATGAAGCGATCTTCAATCTCCCTTCTCTCTCGCCTCACTCGACGGAAACTCGAAACTCTGAGCAGTCTGCTTTCCAGAAGTTACATTTCTGATTCTGTTGTTGCTTCTTCTTCACTTCTCGCAATTAACAATTATCTCGAACCCTGCAACAAAACTAATGCCCCGGTCCTTAAGCCCAACAAATTCCAATCGATCAAACATCGGAACATTGACACCCTTGTGGAAAATCAGCCGCAAATAACCTCCAGACAACGAAAAATCAAAGAAAAATCCGATCTTGAAGAGGCGTTTGAGTCCGCTGAGACCACCGAGGAGATGCTTGAAGCTTTCAAACAAATGGAGACTGCTTTCGATGAGAGAGAGCTTGGCTTGGCTGCTCTAAAGGTTGGACTTAAACTTGACAAGGAAGGTGATGACCCAGAGAAAACTTTAGTGTTTGCTAGTAGAGCTTTGCAAATTCTTGATAACAATGATTCCAAACCTTCATTACTTGTTGCAATGGCTTTGGAGTTAATGGGTTCTGCTAATTATGGTTTGAAAAGGTTTAATGATAGTTTAGGATATTTGAATAGGGCTAAAAGGATACTGTCTAGGCTGGAGGAGGATGAGAATGGTAACGTTGAAGATATTAGGCCCGTCGTCCATGCAGTGATGCTTGAGTTAGCAAATGTTAAGACTGCAATGGGGAGGAGAGAGGAAGCTTTGGAGAATCTTAGGAAGTGTCTAGAAATCAAGGAAATGACTTTAGAAAAAGACAGTAAAGAGTTGGGTGTGGCTTATAGGGATATGGCTGAGGCATATGCTGGAGTTTTAAACTTCAAGGAGGCACTACCCTTTGGTTTGAAGGCATTGGAAATACATAGGAGTGGATTGGGGAACAATTCTGTGGAGGTTGCAAATGATAGGAGGCTTCTTGGGGTCATTTATAGTGGTTTGGAAGAGCATGATAAGGCATTGGAGCAGAATGAATTGTCACGCAAGGTTTTGAGGAATTGGGGTCTTAGCTCACATCTGCTTCGTGCAGAGATTGATGCTGCTAATATGAAGATAGCTTTAGGAAAGTATGATGAAGCTATTAATAC
Source organism: Erythroxylum foetidum (assembly GCA_026546835.1). Classification (NCBI taxonomy): domain Eukaryota; kingdom Viridiplantae; phylum Streptophyta; class Magnoliopsida; order Malpighiales; family Erythroxylaceae; genus Erythroxylum; species Erythroxylum foetidum. Next base: position 16,004,953 of record JANZLF010000009.1, read on the forward strand.
TTTGAAGGGTGTTGTTCAGCAGACTGAGAAAGATGCTGAAACTAGAGCATTGGTTTTTATCTCTATGGCAAAAGCACTTTGTAATCAAGAGAAATTTCCAGATGCCAAGAGATGTTTGGAGATAGCTTGTGGTATTCTTGACAAAAATCAGAAAGTTTCTCCAGTTGAAGTTGCTGATGCTTACTCAGAAATAGCAATGCAATACGAGAGCATGAACGAGTTTGATACTGCAGTTACTTTGTTGAAGAGAACACTCTCGTTACTTGAGAAAGTCCCACAAGAACAGCATTCAGAAGGAAGTGTTTCTGCTAGAATTGGGTGGTTACTTCTGTTGACAGGTAAAGTGAATCAGGCAATTCCTTTCTTGGAGAATGCAGCTGAAAGGTTGAAAGAGAGCTTTGGTCCAAAACATTTCGGAGTGGCGTATATTTACAATAATCTGGGAGCTGCCTATTTAGAACTAGATAGACCGCAGTCAGCTGCACAGATGTTTGCACTGGCAAAGGACATCATGGACGTGGCACTTGGTCCTCATCATGTTGATTCAATTGAAGCATGTCAGAACCTTTCAAAAGCATACAGTGTCATGGGAAGGTGGGAACTAGTTACTTGATTTCAAAAACATGGTTTAAGAATTCATATATTTGGTCTTCGCCAGATTGATTGACCATTAGTCTAGTTCTCCTGTTTTCCATTAATTGTGTTAACTCTCTTCAAGTGTGTAATCTAGTCCATTTCTTGAGCTTTTTGTCAAGGGAAGTCTCCCTCATCAGCTACATCAGTCCTGAAGAACACTAACTGTTCAAAAACTGCCATCTTCATCTGTCAGCATTCTATCCCTTCAAAGACGGCCTAATGGAACATAATTTTTTTCAACTTCTGTAAATATGCTGACCTTTTATGAGGAGATACCACTAGCCATTAGTCATCCTTTTCTCAAAGTGACCCAACCTGGCATGCATCTCCCTCCAACAAAATCCTGCCATTTGTAGAATTTTTTTCTTATGTTGAAACTTTGCTCTATCACCTTTATCTCCAGAGATATGATAGTGTAACTATTCTGTATCACTGTCTTTTGATGCATACAAAAATCTGTGAATGTGGGACAAGGGAATGTTTATATCGAGTATAATTTTGAGAAGTAAAAGATATACCCTCTTGTTTAACATTCTTTACCAGTAACTTTCTGCATTAGAGGTTTTTTAACTTGAATTTGTTGCAACCAAGTGACTTTTAAATCACTCTCTTTTGATTAGTCTTTTTTTCATTTCTTCTTGTTGATCCTTGCGACAGAGGATTGAACAATAAAAGAAATAGCTAGTATATAAAAGATAATTACACTTTACAGAGTAGTGTATGTAACATTATTTTGCATGATTGCTTATTGCTCATCAAAGGCGCCTAAGTCTATCAATATTCCTGGAGCACTTATAAGGATATTTAATTCATTAAAGCCTTTACTGCTCAAATTCCTTCATCATGGCAGCATTGTAGGGCATGAAGTTTTTGACATGTAAAATTGCATTGATGTTTGTTCATTTTTGATGGTTAAATGATATGATTTCAAGGAATTTTGTGGGCTATGCAGCTATGCTCTTGCCGTTGAATTCCAGCAGCGAGTAGTTGATGCCTGGGAAGGACATGGACCAAGTGCACAAGATGAGCTCACAGAAGCTCACAGAGTTCTTGAACAATTGAAGGCAAAAGCACACTGTGCTTCCACAAACCATCTCCCTACAGAGGCACTTCCGATACCTCATAATAATCATTCACACAGAAACTCAGAACCCAACATTCCTATCAACCGAAAGCAAACAAGCTCTACGTAGCCTAACCATGCCTGGCATATAGCAGTCTCTAATTCCCCCACCTTCCCCTCCTTAGACACACGAGGCTCCTTTACGTAATCATGCGAACAGATTGAGTATGTAGTCTCTTTGGAGATACGATGACTGTTTAATGATCATAGATGTTTTATGGTAATTCGACCTTAATCCCATATCAAGTGAGCACATGGGTCCTATTCTCCATGCTTTTCTATTCAGAACCACACTACTTTGTTTTGCAAGCAAAAACTTCTCTACATAGAAGCTTCTTATTTTCCTGCCAATTTTGGCGTGCTCATTTCTGGTCAACTGGTGGACGGTGATCCATACTTGGTTTATGAGTTGGCATCTGGCGTGTGTAATTTGTTTCTTGGAGGCCATGTCGATTAGGGGAAGAGTAATGTTTCACAAGATTCAGTTAATCAATCATTTGCCAACTTACCGATTTAGTTACCTTATTTGTTAATGTAATTAATTTATTTTATATGTTTTCTTATTTAGATAGTCAAACCTAAATTAAAAGAGCTGACAAATCTTCTCCTTTGTACATTCCTTATTTAGGTAGGACTCTGAGTATATATGTAGATAAACTCTTCTCTAATAAAAAAAATGAGTTTTATCATACACAGAATCTTTTGCATTAACATAGTATCAGAGTCCTTTATTTCTACATAGTTATTGTCCAGTTTTTTTCCCAATTTCTGGTTTCTTCTAGTCCAATTTTTTCCAGCTTCTGTCTTCTCGTTCCTAGTCCAGTTTTTTTTTTCAATTCCTATTTCCTAGTTCTTTAGCGGCCTCAAGTCTTCAGATAGGGAGTCCTTGATTCATTTTAATGGTAAAAAATACTCAGCTTGGGCATTCCACTTCAAGATATATGTCAAAGGAAGAGACATATGGGGTCATGTTAGTGGCAACAAACCTACTCCCAAGCAAGGTACAGATGAATATGCTATGTGGGAGGTCAGGGATGCACAAATTATGGCATAGATTCTGGGATTTGTAGAACCCAACATTGTTTTGAATCTTCAACCCTCCATGGCCGCAGCTGAAAAGTGGAATTACCTTAAGAAAATCTACAATCAGCAAAGCGTGGCTCGTAAATTCCAACTTGAACATGAATTATCAATGATTCATCAGGATAATTTCTTTATGTCTCATTTTTACTCTAGCTTTATGAATCTTTGGGCTGAATATACTGATATAATCTATGCTACCTTACCTGTTAAATGTCTCACTGCTGTCCAATCTGCTCATGAAACTGCTAAAAAGGATCAACTTCTCGTGAAATTGAGATTTGAATTTGAGGGTACTAGGTCCAATCTTATGAACTTAGATCTGGTTCCCTCCTTGGATGTATGCCTTAATGATATACTACGAGAGGAACAACGAATTGTCACTCAAGCAGCCATGGAATAACAAAGATCCACATTAGTTTTAATGGCTTATGCAGCCTAAGGGAAGTCAAAAGGTAATGATCTAAGGGTTGCTCAATGTTTCTGCTGCAAAGAATTTGGTCATTATGCCTCGAATTGTCCCAAAAAATTTTGCAACTATTACAAAAAAGATGGCCATATTATCAAGGAATGCTCAATCTAACCTCCCAAGAAATCTGAAACAGCATTTGCTGCCTCGGTTAGACCTTTTAATACTGGTGGATTAGTGGATACAACCTCGTCAACACAAAATGTTCCTACTCCTGCTTAAACTATAACACCTAAGATGGTACAAATGACTCTCTCTGCAATGTCCAGCCTAGGACTCTACGACAAACCGTTATCTACTTCATCCACTTGGTTTTGTGATTCTGGGCATCCAATCATATGACAAATAATGCTCAAATCCTAACCAATGTAAAGAAATATTCTGGAAATCTTGAAATTCATACAGCAGATGGAAATTTATTACCCATTACAACCACTGGTGATACTTCTCCTTTAACTGATGTTTTTATCTCTCCAAATCTTGCCACTAACCTTGTTTCAATTGTCCAGTTAGTTGACAATTGTGTAGTAGAATTTTTAAAATCTGGTTGTGTTATGCATGATCAACAGTCGGGGAAGATGATTGCAAGGGGGCCTAAAGTAGGGTGTGTTTTTCCACTCCAATTTTCTTTGTCATCGTATCTTTCGTTTCCTTTTGTCACTTGTAATCTTGCTCAAGTTGATTATCGAGCTTGGAACAAACGTCTTAGACATCCAAACTCTAGTATACTTCATAATTTGTTAAATTTTGGTTTACTTGGGAATAAAAAGGATTTTTCCATTGATGGTGTTCAATTTGATTGTGATTCTTGTAAGCTTGGTGAGAGTAGAACTTTGCCATTTCCGACTCACATGCCTAATCCTATCCAACCTTTCGAAATGATACATAGTGATGTGTGGAGTTTGGCACCAATTATAAATCATGCTAATTACAAGCAGTTTGTCGCATTCATTGACGACTATAGTCATTGGATTATTTCTTGCATTCTAAAGATGAAGTGTTCTCTTCATTTAAACTTTTTCATGCGTATGTCCAATCCTAATTTTTTGCCTAAATTAAAATATTACGTTCAGATAATAGGGATGAATGCATGTCTCATTTATTCCAAGATTTTCTGCTAGCTAATGGAATAATATCTCAAAGATCTTGCCCTCAAACCCTACAATAAAATGGGGTGTCCGAAAGAAAAAATGGTCACCTCCTTGATGTTGTTTGAGCCCTTTTAATAGAATCCTCGGTGCATCCTCGGTTTTGTTGTGAGGCTGTCTCCACAGTTGTTTATCTAATTAACAGGTTACCTTCTCCTCCATTGAATCATGTATCTCCTTTCTATAGGTTATTTGGTCATTTCCTCAACTATTCTAATCTTCGTACCTTTGTTTGTGTATGTTATCTACATCTTCCTGCGCAAGAACGCACAAAATTCATAGCCCAATCTGTTAAATGTGCCTTTCTAGGATATTCAGTGCATCACAAAGGGTTTGTTTGTCATGATCCTAATTTGCGTCGTTTTCGAATTTCTAGAAATGTAATTTTTCTAGAAAATCAGTATTTCTTTTTCAATCATCAAGACTCTCTTTCTTCTTCATTCTCTATGTTACCTATTTTTCCTAACTCTAATTCAGATCAAGAAAAGTCTAAACCATTTTTGGTATATCAAAGACGTTCCAAAACTACGATAGATCCACCTTCTGCAATGCCTCCTCAAGCTCCTTTCTTTGTTGCTGGTTCTCTGGCACCAGTCGAATTTGTCATTCCCAAACGTAGTACACGAGTTAGTAAACCACCAGATAAGTATGGTTTTCTAATCCTGTCTCTTTGATAGCCACTTTGCCTCCGATTATTATTATCTCATCTTATAAGTAGGCAATGGAACATGAGTGTTGGCGTAAGGCTATTGAAGCAGAACTTGTTGCTTTTGAAGAAAACCAAACTTGGGATGTTGTACCACAATCTTCCTCTATCAAACCACTTGGTAGCAAATTTGTGTTTTCCGTCAAACTTCATTATGATGGATCTATCGATTGCTACAGTGTCGGTTAGTGATTCTTGGGAATAAACAAGAGTATGGTCTGGACTATGAAGAGACCTTCACATTAGTAACTAAAATGACCACAGTGTGAACCATCCTAGCCCTTGTAGCATCTCAATCACAGCCTTTACTTGAAATGGATGTTAAGAACACGTTTTTACATGGTGATATCAAGGAAGAAGCCTACATAAAACTTCCATCTGGTATGCCCACTTCTTCTCCTAATGATGTTTGCAAACTAAAAAGCTCCTTGTATGGCTTGAAGTAGGCACCGCGGGTATGGTTTGAAAAATTTAGTTCCACTCTTCTTGGTTTCTCCTTTACCCATAGCCAATATGACTCTTCTATGTTTCTTAAGCGGACATCTAACGACATAGTTGTTCTTCTTGTTTATGTGGATGATATCGTCATCACTGGTTTTGATTTAGAGGCCATCTGTATTCTTCAAAAAAATGCTACACACCACTTTCCACATGAAAGACCTTGGCCCACTTACCTACTTCTTAGGGTTGGAAATTCATCATCGTCCCCAAGGTATTTTCTTGAATCAATATAAGTATATTCAAGATCTAGTTCAGTTGGCAGGACTTATAGGTAAAACTTCTGTTGACACTCCAATGGAAGTCAACGTCAAATACTGATGTGATGAAGGGGAGCTTCTTAAGGATCCTACTTTATATCGTAAGTTGGTTGGTAGTCTTATTTATTTGACCATCACTTGACCATACATCTCTTATGCTGTTCATACGGTTAGTAAGTTCATGCAATCTCCTCGACACCTTAACTTATGTGTTGTCCGATGCATCATCCAATACCTACTTGGCATGCCTAATCGTGGCTTGTTTTTTCCCACTAATTCTTCACCACAATTGTAAGCCTACAGTGACGCGGACTAGGCTAGTTGCCTAGACATGAGGAAATCCACTACTGGTTGGTATATGTTTCTTGGTAATGCTCTTATCTCTTGGAAATGCAAGAAACAAAACTATGTCTCCAAGTCATCCATTTAGGCAGAACACCGTGCCATGTCTGCTACTTGTTTTGAGATCATTTGGCTACATGGTATTATCACTGAACTTGGTTTTCCACAACTTCAACCAACTCCTTTGCATGCTGACAACATTAGTGCTATTCAAATTGCAGCCAATCCCGTCTACCATAAGCGTAACAAACATATCAAGGTTGATTGTCATTTCATCCGAGTGCTTATGATCATCATGTTATTACCTTGCCTTATATTAGTACCAACCTACAGATTGCCGATATTCTTACCAAATCCATAACACGTCAACAACATAATTTTTTGTTAGCAAATTGATGCTTGTCGACTTACTAGCATCAATTTGAGGGGAGATGTCAGAAGATTCAATTAATCAATCATTTGCCAACTTGCCAATTTTGTACCTTATTTGTTAATGTAATTAATGTATTTTATATGCTTTCTTATTTAGATAGTCAAACCTAAATTAAAGGAGCTG
>JANZLF010000009.1:16036588-16048327 GCA_026546835.1 Erythroxylum foetidum
ACTACTACTATTACTACTACCACTGCTACTATTATTATTAATTTTATTATTCTTCTTATTATTATTTTTATAAATTATATTTTATTTTTGTTATTATTATTAAATTCATTATAATTATGAATTATAAATTATTATTATTATTATTTATCTTTTTTTAATGTCCTGTTTTCCCTATGTTAAGGGTTAGAACCTTAGAATATTGAAAATGATAGATATTATTGAGAAATTAGGAAATTTATTTCATGCTCATGCATTAATTAGCATACATACACGTGAATTTGATAATTGGACATATTATAATAACTATACATGCACTCATTTAACAATTATCAGGTATAGTTGATCTTAATTGATATGTGATTATGACATGAATAGTGAATATATTCGTCTTGAAAATTGATTTGAAGAGTATAATTATTGATTTAGAATTTTTGATAAAATTTGGAATAATTTCTAAAATTTTGAGTATTTTTGGACTAGGAAAAATGTAAAGTGGTAAGACAATTGAATTATAGTAGTAGAAATAAGTGTCAAATGACAGTTGAAATAATTGGCAAATGGTATTAGGATTTGTTGAGAATATGATATAAAAAATTAGGTGACAATTGGAGTAGAAATTGAAGACAAATAGACTCGTTATTAAAGGGAACCATAAGGTGGTGACATGTGCCAAGTGACAAGTGACAAGTGTCACTTGCTATGTCACACACTCACCCACGATTCTTTTAACATTGACAGCTTGTTTGGTTTAACGGCTGGAATATATAAGGAATAAATAAGTTATTCTTAGAAATAAAAAAGATGATTTTTAAAGAGTTTGGAGTTTTATCAAGTAAATTATACTTTGCTTTTCATGGGTAGTTGTAAATGAATCAAATATGATGAATGATTTGAGATTTGATGACCATGAACATGGAGCTCCATATATGCTTTAACATGGGTGTAAACATAAAGAGATTTATTTTCTAAATTTTATTGTGTTAATGTTAATCATGAGTTGTTTAATAGAAGCATTTATGATGATTATTTAGTGATGGATTGATTGCGAAAATGGTATTTGAAGTGTTCTAGACGTTGATGAACAAGTGGATACATTATGTTCTATTTTGTGTAAATGATAAATAACGTATTATAAGTTGTAGTATGGATGATTTTGTATTGAAATTAAGCTGAATTGGAAGTAGGAATGAAGAGGAGATAGTGAGGACATAAGCTAGAAATGATAAATTAAGCAAAAGAGATGAACTAGGATGAAAATGATGATGGAGTGTTCTGGAACATGCTAGATGAAGTATTTTCACGGAACATACACAAATGGGATTATTTTAAGTTTATCTTAAACTAGAGATAAATGGATATACTTTTCATGCAGAAATATAATTTGAATTCTATCTTTAAGGGTTTCAAATTTTGGCTTGAAGTTGAGTACAGTGTGTTGTCATGGTTTGGGAACAATCTATAGTATTTTAGATATAAATTACAGAATACCAAACTCCATGAAATTTGTTTCATTAGAAACTTAAGACATAAAGGAACATTTTTTTAGAAGAATGTATTGCCTAAATACCTCATTTTTCTTTGTCAAAATGGCCATGCAACATTGATCCAAAAATTGTTTTTGAGAAAAGTTGGATTGATGCTTGAATAAGAGATCATTAGGTAGTGCAATATTGTGCACAAGCACAATCATGGCAGAGAAGAAACATCAAGGAGTTACACGATCATACACAAGTATGATCTTGACAGAGATGAAACATTAGGGAGTTGCACGATAATGACAGAGAAGGTGCACTGCTGTTTGATAGCTTTCAACATTCTTCACTCTTTTGACCATAACTCCTTCTCCGGACCTCCGATTGAATTGAAATTTGAACCACAAGCTCCTCACACATTGTCCTTCTTCTCCACCAAATTTCATTATCATCTGAATTCACTAGGAAAAGATTGGTAAATGGATGATTAAGGAACTTAGGAAAATCAAGTTTTGCAAGATATAATTTATGAATGATCATAAGATGTTCATTAGGGCAATATACCCAAGATTGTCATTGAGCATGCATTATACATGTCATATACACATATGTATATGATTGAGTATTTATGAAAATCTACAAATTAGTAATGTGAAAATGTGTTTGTATTGCATAATATAGAAGAGCAATTAGAGCAACCACATCTAGACATTTCTGAGTCTAAATAGAATTTTCTATGGTTCCTTATTCATATAGCACATAGAATATTTTATAATAGATATGTAAACTTTGATAACTCTTTGATATTGTATATAAGGACAAAGTATGTAACATTGCAATGTACATTCGGTTTTATGAAATGAAAATGAGGAATTGGGTTTTTAAATATTGTGATATTCATGCTTTTAAATGATGATGTCATGATTTAGTTAGTGACATAACTACTCTAGCATGCCACCCTTATGGGGTACATACTCAGATATCCTTCAAAATATTGGGTATGTGTCTTGTGAGAGTGGGATGCTACCATTATTATTAATTTTCTAATTATTATTATTCTTATTATTATTAATTTTGTTATTAATTATATTTTAGTTTTGTTATTATTATTAAATTCCTTATTATTATTAATTTTCTTCTTCTTTTTCCTAATTTTAATATTATTAATATTATTGTTATTATTAAATTCCTTATTATTATTAATTTTCTTCTTATTATATGACTTTTCAATATTTTGTAGTGGTTAATTTTTCCTAGTCCGACTCATGTTTGCATTCATTATATAGTCACAATTGCAATATAAAATAACAATATAATGATATTGAAAATAAATATAACATAAGGCTTTAAATTGCTAAGAAGTTATTTAGTTGAACAAAAATTAAGTTTCAACCCTAATTTAAATAACTAGAAAAAATATTTAAACTTCAACATAACCTTCAATGTGTGGCAAGAAACCTCCCCACCCAAGTCTTTAAGAAGCGGAATAGTTAAAAACACAAGCATTTGTGTAGGATGATCAGGAATTTTGGCTAAAGCAATATCCCTTTCATCATCTGTGAGCCCCTCTATCTCACCTAATACACTATATAACTGTTTAACTTTTTGTTGAATATACATTTTAGTCTTAATACTTTTACACAATTTATCTCCAATATGATTTATGGTATCACCCAACATCCTGACAACAACAATAAGTGAATCTGCATAGCTTGCTTCTCCCATATCTTTTCTCCTTTTTTTTTTCCTTCTTTTTGAAATATTTTCAACTTGTCTTACAAGACTTAATGATTGAGGTTGGGTAAAGGACTCATCTATATCATGCAAACCATTCTCATATTGATCTTTGCATCTTCATTTGACCCGCCTACATCTTCTTGCCTTTCCATTTCTTCAAGAATATCTGCAGCAGTTTGTGCATCATTTCTAGTTGCACGATCTCCTCCATAGATCCCAGTCAATTCATTATACAAAGGAAATCTCTTCCTTCGAAATTGAGCAGCATCTTTGTGACTCTAATAAGATGAAAAAAAACATCAATAATTTATATTAATTACAAGAAAGTAGTTAAAGAAAATACTTAAAACAAGTTAAAAGTTCCATACTTACATTTCAGTAAGAATCACATATATGATCTTTAGTAGTGACCATCTTCCTTTCAGTATCCCATCCAAATCCACTAATATCTTTCCTTACCATATCATAAACAATGCTCCACTCTTTCTTTAAAGTCTTAATCCTAGACTCTATGTGAGGTTTGCCCTTTAAGTTTGAATTAGGAAGCTTTGTTCCTACCATTCTCTCTAATTCATTTAGATACCTAGCTTTAAATCTAGTATCAGCATGGTACGTTCCCACAATATGCAAATCAACCATGCAGGAAACTAGCACAACATCCTCATCATAGTTCCACTTTATTTTTATTCCTTTTGAACTTTGAGAATCAAGAGTTGAAGGGGAATTCATCGACATACTTATCTACCAAATTAAAGCAATATTGATAAATTAAAAAATAAACATCATAATAAAGCAAACATTCATAAAATTCTTCATACCAATTAACATTAATGATCAAAAACTTATAAAAACATTCATATAGTGTTCAATAATAGTGTACAACATAAACAAAAAAGAGTACAACAACTTACATAAACAATAATATAAAACCTCCTAACACTCAAACATAATAGAACACCTAAGAAATGTCAATTCTCATTTCTCCTAGATGTTCGCCATTTATTGAAATTTTCTCATGCCAATTCATTTCTCCAATTTGTCCAAGCGTTAGTTGGGTCAATAGCAGTTATACACTCCTCCTCAACAACTGGATTGATGTGAAAAAATCTCCTAAATCACTCTCCATGGGAAAAAAGCTCATCTCCTGCCTAATAAAATTATGAGGCAAACAACAAGCTATAATAATTCGAATGTGCGTCTTTATTAGATAAAATGATAGACTCCTAAGAATAGTCCACCAAATTTTTAGTAACCCAAAACACGTCTCAATTATATTGCTTGTAGTCACATGTTTCATGTTAAAAAATTCCTCTGGAGTTCTTGGTTGGTAACCTTGACGTCATTCATTCAAATGGTATCTTTCACCTCTAAAAGGTGCAAGGAAGCCCTCATAATTTGTATTGCGTCAACTAGGTAATAGAAACCTATTAAAAAATCACTGCATAAGTTACTCAATGTACATTATCTCATATGCAAAATTTCAAACAACCTTCCTATATCATATATGAATGCTTTTACTATGAGGCACTTTTAGTCCATGTCTCCTAGTAATTGCATCACAAAGAACTCGACCATTAGCTACTGACCCTTCCAAACTAAGAACATAAACAAATTGTATGTCAGGTGTGCACACACCTAACATATTTGTTGCAACGTCACCTTTACAAGTTCAAAATGTAGGCTTATCTTTAATTGACACATTAACCCTGATATGTGTCGCATCTAGATAACCTGAGCAATTCTACAATTCAAATAAAATAAAAATAACGAGGAACCTTAATCACATTCACTATATTTTCTTATAAAAGTAATAGGGTGATTATCTACCTTAAACCACATCCACTGATGATCCGAAGAGTTTGTTGGTATGGGTTTAGGTTTCCTAAACAAAAGATCTTACAAATACATCACCGCGTTTAAAATGTTATGAAAACACCGACTAAGTGTCTCACCTGGCCTTCTAAAACTTTTCCTAATAACTCATTTTTTCACATGATGAGCAATAATATGTAAGAAAATTGTTACTTGTTCATCAATAAGCATGCTTTTTATTGACTTTAATTCTCCTATACTTTCTAGCATTTCAGATAATTTAAAAAAGCTTGCCTATTCATCCTAACTATTGAAATACATGAGTCATCATTGTCATGCACAATTCGCCTCACATACTCGTGATTTGCATAAAAATTTAGGAAATAACTTCTAACCCTTGGCCTATAACTATATAAAGAAGCCTCCGATGCCAACAAACTGAATAGTGAACTAACAACATTACACAACTATAACCATACAGTCAAGACAGCAACAATCCTTTTTATTCTTTCGGCATTTTTACATAAACTCAAACTGAAACGATTCATGACTGTAAAAAATAAAATTTTTAATATATTTACATAAATTTATTCAAACAATGTATAGTGTAAGAGAACAACCATGAAATAATTCAAATAGTTGAATGCATAAAGTAGAGTAAGAGAGAAAAAAAGAAGATATTATTTCCAGAGTTACAAAGAGGGGATTATAGAACATAAAAACCAAAAATTAAACAAACAATTAAATGAAACCCTAACACAAATAACCCGACATCAACTTAAGGAAGATAGAAAGAAAGGCAAAAGCATAATAAGCATAATGACCCTACTGGCTAAGGATAAGGAAGTACATTCAAATATTGATTTTGGTTACAAATCTTTGTGTTTTGATCCAAATGTGAGATAAATTGAGTACAAATGGTGTGAATATTGCATGAATATTAATTGGATTGTTTTTGTGAATTTTGCATATAGGTTGAGGGGAAAGTCACGTAAAGTTGCATGAAAAGATGGATAAAAAATTAAAAAGAAAAAAGAAAAGAAAAGTGGTGATAAGTCACCACCTTAAAAGGTGGCGTGACTAACTTAAATGTTAATCATGCACAGTGGTGACTTACTAGCATTTAAGTTAAATGTTCGTCATAAGGGTGACATAATTATTCACCCTCGTGAGTGGCTAGTGACTTAACTAGTCACCTCGTGCAAATTCGTGGACACTAAAATGAAACAAAGGATTTGAAGTATGCTTAAAGTAAATGAAGTTCTGTAATTTACATTTTTCTTTTTACAGTTTAACATAAACCTAATTATCAACCTAAAGCATTTTAAAAATTTTTATGACTTTTTTTAATTGTTAATAACACCATTCATTACAAGAGAAGTTTGAATTAGCGACAAAAATTTACCGATGGTAAAGAAACCGTAGGCAATTATCGACAAAAATAGTATATCCATCGGTAATGTCGTTTGGAAATATTAATTTAGTAGCGGTAGCAATATTCATCGTTAAATTTGGAAGAAAATGTTTACCGACAGATATTATCGTCGGTAATTCCATTGGTAAAAATCCTTGTCAGACATTGGCCTTTAACTCTAACAAAACAATGCCGTTTGATTTTAAACTAAACGACATCATTTTGGTGAACTTAAAATGTTGAAACCTTGACCAACAAAATGACGTCGATCGACGTCATTTTGGTCTTAAGAACGTCTACGCTTCATCAACAAAATGATATCGTTTGAGATTTAACCAAATGCCATATTTTTTTGGCTGAAGGTTTAAACATTTATAACTTATTCCAACTGAAGGTTTAAATTAAACTAAACAACATCATTTTGTTTAATTTATAAATGATGCCCAAAGCCTTTCCCCCTCACCCTACACTTGTTGCTTCGTCATTCTTCCTCCTCCATCTGCCATGTCTGTCTTGCATCGCCATTGTGTGGAGTTACGTTGTCACCGTCGAGCTCATAAGTCTCCAATGTTGTCTTCTTCGATAGTTTTAACTTAAGGTATTTCCCTCTTCTCCGTCCTCCCCTCTTCTCCATGTTCACCTCCATCCATGGTTGAATTTTTCGGTTGATTTGGAGTTCGTTTTTGGTTGCATTTTTTGTTTTATTAATTACTAATTGTTAATGATGGGTTGTGTTATTGTTAGAGAATGATAGAAAAAGATTGGGAATTTTTCTTGAATTAGGGATAAATTGGTTAATGCATGCCAAGTGTTTGATGAATTTATCATGTATACATATCTCCAGATTTTATGATATAAGCCAGTACATTCAACTTGCATTCTGTTTCATTTAATTTTTTAATGAATTCAAAATAAAAACTGAGAATGGGCAAATTTTATGTAGAAATCTTTAAAGACCCTAAACTAAGGTGAAGTTCGATCAATTTTCTAATCCTTTAAAATTCGTTGAAGAAGTTTCTTCCTATTTTTTGTTTTAATCTAATTAAAAATAAATGATTATTCTTTCATATGAATTTACTCTAAAATTAATGTTAAACTTTACATTTGTTGTAACACCCAATTCAAATATTTATTTGTATCTAATAAAAAATGTTGACAATAATAAATGAACATCAACTCAAACATTCAAGGTTGAGTCTTGTTATAACAACAAAAAGGTAATGGCAATTTACGAAAAAAAACTAATGACTGCACTTGTTTTATAAAGTCTATAATGTTGGCTTTAACAAAATTAAGATAACTTTAAAAAGAGATTGATTAAGTGTTAGAAGTATTAAGCTACCAATTAAGTGATTTTCTATATCAATTTTATATTTTCAATGAAAAAAGAAGGAATGAAGTGATTTATTGTATTTAGCATAAGCTATTAAAAAAACTAGATTGAGATATTAAACTAAACAAAAAAGGATAATATGAACCAAAGTTACATCCTTTAACATAAATAAAATTGGAATTAGAATATTACTTAATAATATTACCTTTATTATAAAATAAAATAAAAAGATATACTATGTTAAAATCAACAATTAAATGAGTAATGTTTGTTTTTCTAAATGATATTACATATTTTTATTGTGTCATTTCATGTGCTTTAGGTTGCAATATATTTTTCATGATAAAAAGTTGAATATTCTTTTGAATTAGTAAACTAACATTAATCATTAATTGTTCACATCTAATATGTCGATTAAGTACATTATGAAACAATAATGTTATATTAAGTAAGGTTCTAACATCTAGTTTTAATTATTGAAAAATATATTGTTACTAATAATTTTACTTCAATATGATATTAGTAGCTTTATTATAATGAAATCAAGAAATATGTGTAAGATTAAGTTAAACGAAAGGATTAGATGAATGAATGATCCACTTGAATTAATTGAATAATTAAAGGATGAACAAAATGAGTAAAGTGGAGTACGAATGCAATTGAAGAGAGTCATAAGGCAATTCAATATATTTCAATTAGGTCTAAAGAATAAGCCACACAAGGCCATAACAAGGAAGAAGAAAAAACAAAGATGATTTCTCCTCTGATCCTTAGAAAAACTTAAGGTGAAAAACTAACTAAAAATTACGTTTTGACTATTTAAATAGGAGGCCCTAAGTCATATTTGTAAGAGAAACAATCTAGCCCATAATCATGTACTAAGACATCAGTCTCTTTACTTCTATTGTAGATCACTATATCAATTTTTAAAAATTAAATTGGATGATATTTCATATGAATTTAAAAATAAATAATTATAAAAAATTAATTAATTTAAAAAATAATATTCATACATTTAATATTCACTACAATTACTCGTATAATTCATTTATTATATAGCCAATCATAAATAGTATTTATAGCTTATTCATCAATACATCTGCATTCCTATTTGTTATATAGACAAATTCTTTACCTATAGATATAAGTCAAGACAAGATGATCAAATCTCATATCTAACTAAATTTACTTTCATCTTCTTTATGTTATTGGGAATTGTTGATTTAAAACTTGTTCTTATGGATATTTAAGTAATATAAAAACACTCTATATATAATTTTGTTTAATTTGTTTAGTTTCTCATTGAAGTCATTGACATATGTAGACCATGAACTTACCCATAATTGCCTCCTCATCTTTACCACTCAATTGTCCATGTTAATTATGGTACATATGTCTAGGATATATTATGTGATATGCATTTAGAAGTGACTTCTTAACAAATCTT
Organism: Erythroxylum foetidum; assembly: GCA_026546835.1. Lineage (NCBI taxonomy): Eukaryota > Viridiplantae > Streptophyta > Magnoliopsida > Malpighiales > Erythroxylaceae > Erythroxylum > Erythroxylum foetidum. The sequence continues at coordinate 16,045,804 of JANZLF010000009.1, forward strand.
ATTAATCTTTGAAAACATCTATCAAATAATGGAATATAATAATGTATATATAAAAAATAACATAAGTAAAAAAACACAAGTGTAACATCCCTTCCCCATATTAGGAGTTAGAACACAAAAGTAAGGTACACGTGAGATCAATGAGAGATTAAGAAAAATTCATTCTTTATACTCATACATATTGTTAGCATACACGCACGTAAATTTGGATATTCTGTATACATTTAAAATGACTGTACATGCACTCATTGACATTCTGACTAAAATTGAATTGTAATGTTATATTGTTGAGAATTGTGGTTACAGTGATGAATAATGTAGATGGTGGATTTGAGAATTAGGAATTTGTTTACAACTGTATTGAATGGATTCTAGATTGTGATATATAAAAATTTACGTAAGATGATGATGAAATATTTGTCTCTGTTATGGTTTAGAAGATTACGCATATGGTTGATGTACTGTTCATGCATGAAAATATATGAAGTGTTAACAAAGGTGAATTTGAATAAGTAATGTAGTGTTAAGTATTTAAATGCAAAGTGTATAATGAAATGAAGTTGTTGTTGATAATGTATAGTACAGAAAAAAAGGGAAGTGCATGAATTAGTGTTATCTGAATATGCTTTGTTTTTGGTGTTAGTGTGTAGTCTTCATTTTGATCTGTTGTGGAAATGAATTTAAGCGAGTTTAAAATTTGAAATGAAGAGTTAGTGAGGTTGTGGCATAGAATTGATAAATTGCTAAGTTGTTGAAGAATTGAAAGTATGGAAAATGAAAAGAAATGCATCAGATGAAAATAGAAAGAGAAACAAAATGCAGAAAATGGAAATTTCATGCATGAGAAATCAGATTTTTGATCTTTTATGTGAACCTTGGATTTTTTATTTGTTTGTTTTGTTGAGATGCAATGAATCTAGAAGAATTTGTTTCAGTGTTCTATATGTTAGTTGAAGAAGATTGAAATGAGAATAAAGAAGTGGAAAACTACAGTAGAGAGAGAGATAGTAAATATGAGTTTCAGATTTTTAAACTTTAGATTATCAATTTGACTCTATTTTTTTAAAAAAATTGTATGGAGTATAGAAATTCATTATTAATAAGTTATAAGAATTTAAGTTGGAAAAGTAAAAATGAAGATTGAGGAAGAAGAAGCACAGTGAATGAAGATGAGAAGCTAGAAAAGTTAGCATTGATATGAAACTTCCTTGATTAAACTATATTTATATAGGAATATTTTGACAAAATTGTCATCATGAAATTTTAGATCTTTCTTTTAGCTTTCTATTGATATAAAGTTTGCAATTTTTGAAGCTCTAGATCAAAAGTTATGGAGGTTTGAAGTTGGATATGCGATTAAGGAAATTCAGACTTCCGCATGATTTGTACGATAGTGACTTTCAATAGCGACTTTGAAGGTTTAAAGGTGAAAGTCACTATCATGCAAATAGCGACTTTAAAGGTTTTAAGGTGAAAGTCATGATCATGCATAAGCACAATGGCAATTTTGAAGGGTTGATGGTGAAAATCGCGATCGTGCATGGAATATTGGGAGGCTGCAAACTCTTCTTCGTCCAACCTCCAAATTACATGAGACTTATACCATTGGACTCGTAAGATATTTATATACCCCACACCAAAAATTATATCCATTTGAAGTAAATTGAGAGAGATTGAATGCAAAAAGTGGGACAGGTGGAGTGAGTGTGCCCTTAAATAGTTCAACCCAATTTTTGTCTGTATCTCTCATGCCAGTGACTTCTCACACTCACACCCATGAGTTACTCATGACTTTGACCTCTCACTCTCATTCCTGTGAGTCAATTAATTGACACTCATAACTTTATTTGTCACTTCATGCTGCAGTGCTCCCTAATGGTTTCTACATCCGAGAGAAGTTGCAAGCTAAGCAGTCTTGCTTCTTTCTATAATAACTCCTTCTCTTGATCTCCAAATGACTTGATTCTTCATCCAATAGATTTCTAACACACTATTATATCTCTCCACAAAAATTGGTACAATTTTAAATTGATTTGAAAAGGTTTGATCAAATGAAAGTGTGGGAATATGTCGGAACAATGTGAATAGGAATATTTTACTGAACATCCTTTGGTATTTTGATTATATTTGGATCTACAAGATTCCAAATGAGATGATTTTTAATTTGAATAAACTAGAGGAATAGGGATATAAATCATATGAAGAAGTCGAATTTTAATTCAGTCTCAAAGATGTTTAATTTTTGGATGGAAGTTGTACATAGGATACTATTTTAGAAATAGAACAATAGACCCAAAATTCAGTTTCTATGGAAAAAATCTAAAAGTGATTCAATGAGTTATGAATTTCGATTTCAATGGTTTTATTGAGGTATAAACCTAAGTATAAATTATACTTAGGTGAGTTTTAGTATAGGGAAATGGATAAGAGGCTAAGAAGTGGACAAGTGTCCAAGTTTTAAAGTTAGGTTTTCTTAACTTTGAAAGACAAGTCACTGTCCTTGTCTTTGTCTTTCTCAAAGCTT
>JANZLF010000009.1:16062850-16075754 GCA_026546835.1 Erythroxylum foetidum
CTTTCATTTCATCAAATGCTCATAGATTCATTTATACTTTTCATTCATTTCAAGGAATCATACCATATTTCCTCATTTAATTTCATTTAATAATTTCTAATTTTTAAGAAAAGTTCGGGGTCCAACATTTGTGGTATCAAAGCAAGAAAAGGAAACGATAATAGTTATGATTTCCGTATAAGATTTGAGCTCCAGAAATGGGTGCCAATAGAGAATGTGATTATGAATATAGTTATGTGATATTGAGCACTTTTAATTGACTGAATATATAAGATGCATTTCATTACATGAATGCATAAAAGATAAAAGCAGTTGTGACCGGAGTGGCTACCAAAAAAGAGCTTAATGCTTAACATGTGAAAAAGAGCCTAGGCCTTAGAAAATGTATAAGCACTAAAGGCTTATTATATAAAATGAGCTCAGTATCCCTAACGGATATGTGCCAGTTATCAATGAGCTCGATATGGGATAATTATCAATGAGCCCGACATGGGACAGTTATTAATGAACCCAATACGGGACAGTTAGGCACTCGATTACAACAAAGTAATAAATGAAAGTGAGTCTCACGTGCATTGCATATAAAATTGATACGTATGTTTCAAATAACAAAATGAACTGTGTGATTATTCTGAATGTAAATTGTGAAATAAGTGATCAAAATGATATGTGATGCTATTTAATTATGATTGAAATGATGTGAATTAAGTGATTGCATGATCTATATGTGTTTTGTGAATGAGTGAGCCATCGAGAATGGTCACTCACTGAGTTTGTAAAACTCAACCAAAATTTGCAAATATTTTTCAGGCTCAGAAGAGTACCCCATTAGACAAACGAGAGTATACCTGCTGCATTCAAGTAAGGGATAGAGGTCGGGATTAGTTCACGTCTGCATTATATTTCTTTATTTTCGTACTGACTTGTATATTCCGCAAATTTTTGTATCATATGTATTTGAATAGTTCAATATATAATAACTTTTGAAATTAGGAATGTTTTGTATTTGAATTTGGATCAAAGTGACTAGTGAAATTCTGATGAGTTGTGTATTGGTTGTAACTTTGTGTTTGAAAATTTTTATGTGTAAAATGGGTTCGAATTTGATTATTGATTTTCGCATATGTGTATGGAAAAAAATTTGTACTAGGTTTTTTGAGAGTCTGATCATTCTAGCATGTCACCCTTGCGGGATTTACCTCGGACATCACTCAGGATGTCGGGTACGTGTCTTGTGATGGTAGGGTGTTACATTGTGGTATTAGAGCCCATAATTAGTATCTTACATGGGCGTTTTTGAAATATATGTCAAGATACATACATTTTTGTTATGTCATAGCATACAGTAGCAACTGATCCCTAGTCTGAGTTGCATGAGTATGGGTTACATGCATGAGCACTTATTAAGATATTGAGTTGATAGAAATAGTGAGAAGAATGATGATTTGTCTATGTGTGAGAAAATGAAAGCTCGTGGATATCTAGAAATGAGAGATAATATATGATTCAAGATGATAGATAGAGATTCACTACATTTATATGTGTGGTTGAATCATAGAACATGATATCAATATTGTACTGTGATAATAGACCCTCGAATATGATATAGAAGTAAAAATATTGTGATAAATTGTGTGAGGAAAATAGGGAGATAAGTAGAAATGATGAAGTTAAAGTGTACAAGTAGAGTGTAATGAAAATAGAAATTTTTATGAATCTTAAGAAGATGAATTAGGAATCGAAGTGGTTGTTTGATGAATATGATAAGAGTTACGATCCACCGTAAGAATATATTAGTGGAAATTGAGATCAAAATTTATTGTTGATTATACGTCTATAATTTTGAATTGATTGAGGATATACATCTAGGAGATGAAATAAATGACAATAGGAAGATGAGATAAAGAAAAAGATGATGAATCTAAGGAGAAGAGTTAATGTACCCTATATAGTAGTTGAATTATTATAACATGATGTAACATTAGAAGAGGCAAATTTGAGAAAATTGAGATAAAGTTGATCTTAGCATATGTCAATGTGAGGAAACCCTGATCGTGGCAAGGATAAAGAGAGAAATATTGTCTAGGGTCATTTGAGATCAAAGTATTACTATTATAAGATATTTGGTGATCTGTCATAAATAAATCTCTAAATAGAATGGGGTGACCTTGATGATACACACCTAAACATATGTGATCGTTTCTCCTACATCATTGAGTTTTGATGAATAAAGCATTATGACCGTGTAAGAAACAAAAGAAATTGATCTTCTTAAGAGACGAAGAATGTTTGATAAGTAGTGATAGAAACAGTGGATGGATAAAGGGTACATAAAAAATATGGATGATAGAAACAAGAAATCTTCTTTTGAAGAAGAATTTCACCGAATTAGATTAAGCAGACCAGAGAGTTTATTCTTAAGAATGATCAATGAAGGAAAGAATCTTAAATGATTATTAAATGAATCAAAGGTGAATATTGGAGTCCTAATCCTAGCTGAAACTCAAGTATAAGATGCAGAATATGTCACTGCGAGTGTATGCATTTTGTTGATGTAAAGTATCTAACTAAGTGATGGATTCTTAAATTTGAGGTGACATTAAGTATAAGAGATACAAATTAGGTCTGATGAATGTATTACCAAGACAGGAAATTAAGATTTCAAATAAATTGAAACATGTGAAAAGGCTAGTATGAATGAACAAACATTAGAGTAAGTCAATGTGAAATCATAGGAAATAGAATAAATTGAGAAAATCATTTGAGAAGAAGAAGTCAATTGGGAAAATAAAAAATAACATGATACAATAGTACCTCATTGAGGAATTAGATAATTAAAGAATTGAGAGAACAAATCATGGGCACAAGGAAATTTGGGTTATATCTGTTTGAGTTATCAATGCCCTCGACAATATTATAGTAATGAAGATTAAAGTGATCTGAGCAAAATTGTATCAATTAGCGACTATGACCATAGATGATATTTTGAGTGTATGTGAAAAGTAAAGTGAACACTTTGAATACTTGAGGAAATCTTACATATCATAAAGGTATATATGTACACCAAGTATAATGAGAGTAAATTTTTGCTTGATCAAATAAAATGTGAGTTGTTAATATATGAACATGGCATATTGGAAGACCCAAAGAAAGTAGAGGTGATGATAAAGTGAGAAACTACAAGGAATGTATGAGAGATTTGAAGTTCTTTAGAACTAGTTGTATGTTAGATACTACCAGAGACTATTAAGGGATTTTTACTGATCTTATCCCTTAACAAAAATGTTTTAGAAAAAATGTGTCAACCGTATGAGTGATGAATGTGAAAAGAATTTTAAGAAAAGATAACACTAAAGATAATAATATCATTCAAAATTAGAGATTATATAGTACATAATGTGGTTTCACATCAAAGATTAGGATGAAATCCAATGCAGTACAATAAAGTGATTTCATATGCACGGAGATAGTTAATGTTTCATGAATTGAATTATTTGGGATATGATTTATAACCTGCTACAATTGTAATTGCTTTCAAAATTTGGAGACATTATATGTAAAGAAACATTTTGGATATATATGAATATACAAATTATTAAAGATTAAGGTAATTATTGAGTTTGAAAGGATTGTGTAAATGAATATTTCCTAGCAAAGCTAGTGTTACAATCCAATGCATTGAGTAGAAAATTCAACAACAGAATAACATAAATTCAGATATTGAGGTTATCAAATCTAGTACAATGCAAAGCATAGAACGTTGAGATGCAGTAGGGTAAAATGAAGTGTTATTACTCACATAGAATTTAAGATCAGATTCATATGAAAAATTTTGCAAAGCCTAAATTGAGGAAAAAAAATCATTATCATAGTGATGTCATTAGAATACTGTATGAGGCGTTATATGATAAAAGAGTCATTCACCCTTACATTGAATTAAATGAGGCCTAAAATAGTTAAAGACCATAATAGATGGGAGATGTTGAGGATAGTGAAATCAATATGTATTTGAAACTAAGTGATTCAAGAAAGATAAATGAGTTAGATGGATTAACATCGAAGATATGGAATACAGTGAGATATACCTAAGAGTTTTGTGTATTAACATTGAAGAGAGGTGAAAAATGAAATGTTTCTGACGGTATCACCTTGGCATGACGTTCTTAGATTAGGAAAAAGAATAAACTAAGTTCGAATTGTATTAGTCCACATGAAGTTATTGAGAGCATAAGAACAGTACCTTGTGAGTTGTATTATCAATAAAGATGCCTCAGATTCATAATGTGATATGTGAATACGCTAAGAAATCATGATATAATCTGAAAAAGATGTATTGTCAGCTTGCGAAGTCAAAATTTTGAGTAGCCTGAATTATATTGAGGAAATAGTTAAGGCAGTGTGATATCTGAAGTAATAATTAGAGGAATGATTGATTTCATTGACTATAGTCAATTGGAAGAAATTATTTGAGTGATGAAGTTAAATGAGAAACGGAGGAGTATATGAGGAAGCATACCCTTGCCTCCTTGATCAGTTAGATAAGAATTTCGATGACGAAATATATGAAGGGGGAGAAATGTAACATCCCTTCCCCATATTTAAAGTTAGAACCTAAAAGTAAGGTACATGTGGGATCAACAAGAGATTAAGAAAAATGCATTCTTCGTACTCATGCATATTGTTAGCATACACGCATGTAAATTTGGATATTCTGCACACATTTAAAATGACTGTACATGCACTCATTGACATTTTAGGTAAAATTGAATTGTAATATGATATTCTTGAGAATTGTAGTTACAGTGATGAATAATTTTGATGGTAGATATGAGAATTAAAAATTTGGTTACAACTGTATTGAATGGATTCTGGATTGTGATATATAAAAATTTACGTAAGTTGATGAAGAAATATTTGTCTCTGTTATGGTTTAGAAGATTATGCATATGGTTGATGTATTGTTCATGCATGAAAATATATGAAGTGTTAACAGAGGTAAATTTGAATAAGTAATGTAGTGTTAAGTATTTAAATGCAAAGTGTATAATGAAATGAAGTTATTGAAAATATATAATACAGAAAAAAGGGAAGTGCAGGAATTAGTGTTATCCAAATATGCTATGTTTTTTGTGTTAGTTTCTAGTCTACATTTTGATCTGTTGTGGAAATGAATTTAAGCGAGTTTAACGAAATGAAATGAAGAGTTAGTGAGGTTGTGGTATAGGGTTGATAAATTGCTAATTTGTTGAAGAATTGAAAGTGTGGAAAAATGAACAAAAATGCATCAGATGAAAGTAGAAAGCGAAACAAAATGCAAAAAATGGAAATTTCATGCATGAGAAATCAAAATTTTGATGTTTTGTGTGAACCTTGGATTTTTTATTTGTTTGTGCTGTTGAGTTGAAATGAAACTAGAAGAATGTATTTCAGTGTTCTATATGTTAGTTGAAGAAGATTGAAATGAGAATAAAAAGTCAAAAACTACAGTAGAGAGAGCGATGGTAAATATGCGTTTTAGATTTTTAAGCTTTGGAGTATAAGTTTGATTTTTTTATTTAAAAAGCGTAGAAATGCATTATTAATAAGTTAGAAGAGTTTAAGAGGGAAAATTAAAAATGAAGAATGAGGAAGAAGAAGCATAGTGAATGAAGATAAGAAGTTAGAAAAGTTAGCATCGATATGAAACTTCCTTGATTAAATTGTATTGATCTAGGAAGATTTTGACAAAATTGTCATCATGAAATTGTAGATCTTTCTTTTAGCTTTTTAGTAATATAAAGTTTACAATTTTTGGAGATCAGGATCAAAAGTTATGGAGGTTTTAAGTTGGATATGCGACTAAGGAAATTCAGACTTTCGCATTTGCACGATAGCGAGTTTGAAGGTTTAAAGGTGAAAGTCGCTATCGTGCAAATGCATGATAGCGATTTTGAAGGTTTTAAGGTGAAAGTCGCGATCATGCTTATGGGTTGATGGTGAAAATTGCGATTGTGCATTTGGAATACTCGGAGGCTGACGACCATCCCTTGATCTTTTGGATATATCTTCTTCGTCTAACCTCCAAATGATATGAGACTTAGACCATTGGACTCGCAAGACATTTCCTACCTCTCAATCAAAAATCATAGCCATATGAAATAAATTGAGAGAGATTGAATGTAAAAAGTGGGACGGGTGGAGTGAGTGTGCTCTTAAATAATTTAACCCAATTTTTGTCTGTGTCTCTCATGCCAGTGACTTCTCACACTCACATTTGTGAGTTACTCACACCTGTGACCTCTCACTCTCATGCCCGTGAGTGTCAATTAATTGAAACTCACAACTTTATTTATCACTTTATGCTACAGTGCTCCCTAATGGTTTCTACATCTGAGAGAAGTTGCAAGCTGAGCAGTCTTGCTTCTTTCTACAACTCCTTCTCTTGATATCCAAATGACTTGATTCTTAATCCAATAGATTCCTAACACAGTATTCTATCTCTCCACAAAAATTGGTAGAATTTTAAATTGATTTGAAAAGGTTTGATTAAATGAAAGTGTGAGAATATGTTGGAACAGTGTGAATAGGAATATTTTACTGAACATTCTTCAGTATTTTGATTATATTTGGACCTATAGGATTCTAAATGAGATTATTTTTAATTTCGAGTAAACTAGAGAAATAGCGCTACAAATCATATGAAGAATTCGAATTGTAATTCAGTCTCTAAAATGTTTAATTTCTAGATGGAATTTGTATATAGGATACTATTTTAGAAATAAAACAGTAGACCTAAAATTCAGTTTTTATGGAAAAAATCTGAAAGTGATTCAATGAGTTATGAATTGTGATTTTGATGGTTTTATTGAGGTATAATCCTAAGTATAAATTATACTTGGGTGAGTTTTAGTATGGGGAATTGGATAAGAGGCTAAGAAGTGGACAAGTGTCCAAGTTTTAAAGTTAAGTTTTCTTAACCTTGAAAGACAAGTTACTGTTCTTGTCTTCATCTTTCTTAAAACTTCTTTCTCTAGTTTTTCTTTACCACAGAGTTTCTCATCAAATCTCCACCAGAGTAAAATCTTGTTTTTGGCTATCCACTACCACTCCTACTTTTTTATTTCTTTCATTTATCCCAAAGAAAACCGAAACCTACCAACCTCTACAATAAACTACGTGAGTTGCATGAAAGTTAGGGCTTCATGATTGTTGAAGATTTTAGAGTTTTAACAAATAAGTATCGTGTTAATCTTTATGAGAAGTATAAATATGAGATAAATTTGATGGATTATCTAATATAGCATAATCATGGTAATAGTAGTCATTTTCATGAATACTGTATAAACTAGATAAAAAGTCAGATGAGTTATTTTTACGTATTTGAGGATTTTTATGTGATATAATAGTGTAGAGATGATTTTTGAGTAGAAAGATCACTGAATCCATGCAAGAGAAGAGTACATAAATTTTGAAAGTGATAGGGACATATATACTATGTTTTTCCTCTTCACTATTTACATACGTGAATATATTGGTAAATTAGTGAATGAATAATTGACATCAAAGTACTAAAGGTATGAGTTGGTTTGGGAATAAAGATATTCACATGATTGAGGTTATGATTCAAAGAACAGTAGTAAGGTGTATCCAATTTAAGTGAATGAGAATTTGATAATAAGTGCAAGTAATGCTTAAAAAGAAATAATGAGTGATTGAGTTTTGAAATGAAATTGAGCATAGGATATGAAGTTTGATAAAATACCCGGGATTTTCATTGAGAATGCATTGTACATAGTCCATATACACATTTGTGCATAAATAAATGCTTATAATTGTGTAATTATTAATGTGTGTACAACGTTTGTATTGCATAAATAGGATGTGCAAGACAAACGTCAGCATTCAGACATTTCCAAAACTTGGAAGCAAATGCTAATCTGGAGCGTACAATGAGTCGACCTAAATGGTCTTATTTTATTGTTTGTTTTGGTTATATTATGAATTGAATGATTATGCATTGTGAATGTGAATTGAATTATATTGATTTCCAGACAGACGGTCCGATGATTGTAAAATGTGAATGAGATATTGAAGTGCTTATTGAATGTGAATTAGACAAAATAATTGTTTTCTCAACTTAAAAGTTGGAAGTCGGACTAAAGTTCGCTGACAATGTGAATGAGAATGTGATAGTGAATATGAATGTGTGATATTGAGTACTTTCAATTGACTTAATATAAGTGATACTTTACATTACATGAATGCATAAAAGATAAAGACAGTTGTGACTAGAGTAACAACCAAAAAAGAGTTCAATGATCAACTTGTGAAAAAGAGCCTAGAGCTCAGAAAATGTATAAGAGCCGAAGGCTTATTATGTAAATGAGCCCGGTATTCCCAACGGATATGTGATAGTTATCAATGAGCCCGATATGGGACAACTAGGCACTCGGTCATAACAAAGTAATAAATGAAACTGAGTCTCACATGCATTGCATATAAGATTGATATCTATGTTTCAAATGAACAAAATGGACTGTGTGATTGTTCTGAATGCGAATTGTGAAATAAGTGATCAAAATGATATGTGATGCCATTTGATTATGATTAAAATGATGTGAATTAAGTGATTGCATGATCTATATGTGTCTTGTGATTGAGTGAGCCATTAAGGATGGTCACTTACTGAGTTCATAAAACTCACCCAAAATTTGCAAATATTTTTTAGACTCAGAAGAGTACCCCGTTAGACAAACGGGAGTATACCTACTACATTTAAGTAAAGGGGATTAGTTCACGTCTGCATTGTATTTTTTTATTTTCGTACTGAATTGTATATTCCGCAAATTTTTATATCATATGTATTTGAATAGTTCGGTATGTAATAACTTTTGAAATTGGAAATGTTTTGTATTTGAATTTGGGCCTAAGTGACTAGTGAAATTCTGATGAGTTATGTATTGGTTGTAACTTTGTTTTTGAAAAAGTTTATGTGTAAAATGGGTTCGAATTTGATTACTGATTTCTGCATACACGTATGAATTTTTTTTTTGAAAAAATTTTGTACTGAGTTTTCAAGTGGTTGACTGTTCTAGCATGTAACCCTTGCGGGATTCACTCGGACATCACTCAAGATGTTGTCTCAAGAGGGTGGGGTGTTACAATTTTTCACTGTGTAAATGTTTTCCTTTGATAAAAGTAGTTTTAGTGTTGAAACACTTAAACGTCTATATACAATTCCATGGCCATCATTTGAAGTCTTTTAAGCTCCTGCCATGTTTTCTAGTTTTTCACTCCTTTTAGTGAATTGGATAAAGAATCCTTAAGGGAAATTCCCCCCTTTTTCAATATTTCATTCTCCAATCTTAATGCATCTAATTCATGATCATCATTAATAAACACATTTGTTGATGCTTTGATTCTAAGCAATTCACTTTATTATTTTCATTATCACTTATGCATGTATCCAATTATTTTTGAATTTCCTTGAGTTTTAAAGATAATTTTTTATTTTTCTTACTTAGGATTTATAAACTTTCAACTAATTAACCATATTTCATATCATAATCACTATTATAACAAGAATTAGGGTTGGATACCTCATCATTGTCTATAGAATTAAAGCACATATGAGCTATCTTTTCTTCTGAATGCTTGCTTTTGGATTCATTTGTGTCATCCCAAGTTGATGATTTAACTGCTTTTTTGTTTTCCTTCTTCTTCTTTTTATAATTTCTTTCATATTTCTCATTATCTTTGCTAAGTTTTCTACATTCAAATGAAATAATACTAGAGGATTTATGTTTTAAATCACTTATAATTTCTTTGAAATTGTTTCTTTTGGAAAAATTCTTCATAAAAAACTTGAATTTTCTAGCTAGTAAGCCAATGTTTTCTTTATTTTCACTAGTTGATGTCTCTTCCTCTCTGCTTGAATCTCTTTTAAGGCTTTAAATTTTAATTCTTTTTCTTTATAAGTGATGTCTCTTTTTATGTATCTTGGAGCCTCATTTCATATGTGAGAAGAGATCCAATAAGTTTCTTTAATCGTAGCATTGTTAGATCCTTGGCTTCTAATACTATAGTCACTTTAGTTTACAACATCTTTGGAAGTGAACTAAACAACTTTCTTACCATTTTCAAATTAGCATAGGTCATTCCAAGACCTTTAAGAGCATTAATAACACCAATAAATCTAGTATATATACTAGATATCCTTTCATCATCTTCATTTGAAACAATTCATATTAATGTGTTAGCATGCTTACTTTACTCTCATTTTCTTAATTGGTTACCTCATATGTAACTTCTAAAGTATGTCAAATTTTATGAGTTGTTTCATAGATACATAACCTATTGAAATCATTTCTTCCTAATGCAAATTTTATGAATTGTTTCATAGATAGGGAACCTATTGAAATCATTTCTTCCTAATGCACAAAAAAGGATGTATATGGTGCTATTATTCAAAGAAACTAATCTTTTATCTTAAGGTTTCCAATATACCTTTAATTTGGGTACCTTTTGTTATCTACAATTTTTATACGAATAAATAGATCATTTGAAACTATTTCTGATAGGTCTGCAATTTCGGCCATTAAAAAAATCTCATCCTAGCTTTTTGATAAAGGTAATCATTGCCATCAAATAAAGATGATGTACTAATGCTTTGTCCCTTTTCGTTGAAAGATGATGATAATTCTCCTAAATACGCCATTATGATCCTTGTTATAGGATGCTGCTACAAATGCTAGTCTAATAGACCCATCCTAATAAAAGCTATTAGTTATTAATGGCACCCAAGAAGAAGAGGGTGAATTGGGTGTTTATAAAATTTAACAATTTTTCTAACCAAATTACTCAATTAATAACAATTAATATGAAAAGTATAAGTAATATAAATCAATCAAGTAATTCAATACTAATCTAAAGAGGAGAAGGAGGAAAGAGTACAAACTGATATGTAGTGCTTGATAAACAACCCTTGACTACATCCATTACTAAGACATTTTTTAGAATTCTACTATAATTTTCCTTTTTAAATAAAGAATAACCTTGATAAAATCTTTCTTTGTAAAGAAGAACCTTTCTTACAATCTTCTACCAAGGTAAAGAGAGACCTTAATCTCACATGCATCACTCTTAAGTGCATTAATATGTTTCCCATCTAAATATTACAACTTAAAATACCTTACTTTATTACTTGATAACTCCAAAATGGCTCACTCATATAAATATGACACAATGATGCTCAAATGATTTTTAAAACTCTATGAAATGTGTGTATACAACACCCAAAACCTTTTTAATGTTAAAATGAATAAGAAGTACCTATTTATAGTGTTTTGAGACCCAAGATAGTCATTGGAGCTAAGAACTAGTCATTATGACAACTATATTTACGCACTAGTGATAAGTTTGTATTAAAAGCTCTAAATTCACTACCACTTAAAACATTACTCGTCTAATAACTTATACTAGTCAACCATTTTGAACGATTGATAAACCAGTGCATTAACCAATAACCTGTATTGATCAACCAATATGATAGCTTAGTTAACCAGTACATCAACCAATGTTATAGCAAACTTTCAATATTTCAAATTTAATAACTTTAACCTATATTACTCAATCACTAAACCATATAGGTTAACCAATAAACCATTAACACCTTTAAATTATTGGATCCCGTTTCCGGAACCCAACTTTAGAACAAAATACCATCAGACATACTTGAGCGTGGTTTTTTGTAATCTTTTCTTACTCTGATGCAAAACATGATAAGCCCCGTTTTCGGAGTCCAATCATTAAACCATAAGCGTTGGCGTAATCCAAAGAAATCGTGTAGCTTAAAGTCTCATACCATTTCTATGTTCCCATAATACATCTCATTTCTATATGTATATATATATATGTAACAACAATTCACAATCAATTATTCATATCAAATCGATGACTTCCTCAAGTATATCGAAGTTCCACTCACCCTGATCCATCTACTCAAATACATACTTCCACTCAACATCATCCATATATAATTCATAAGTCCTTAACATCAAAAGAATAGAATTTTACAAGCTCTCATGGCATTCCAAGCCACAATACAATATCAATATCAAAATCCGAATATACAAACAACTCCCAAAATTCTTAACAACAATCTAACTTAAAAACAATACAATATGTACACATACAAACAAAAACCTTCACTTCCCATCACCCGATCTTCCTCTCATCACCTGTGGATGGGAATAAGGGGGTGAGCTTATAGCTCGTGGGTAACAGGTTTATAACGAAGAACAAACAAAACCGTTGAAATGTTTATTTGTTATATAAAAGTCGTAATGAGTTCATAAAACGCTTTGTTCCCAAATTCTCAGTCAAATTCGAAGTTTGAATTCAAAACTCATAGTTGAAAATTGTCATCACATCCACATAGCATATCCATTTAACCATCAATACAAAACACTCAATTTATGCACATACTTGACAATTCAAAGATGCAATGCACAAACAAATGGCTCGAGGGTTCCATGAAAACAGAAGGGAGAAACCAAAGTTTACACCCTGAATAGAATGAGTCCATTTTCGGAGCTCATATGCCACAAATGGGCAGCCAGGAGAAGGCTCTTGTCAACGTGCACGTGACGAACAGAATGGTTCCACTCTCACCGAAACAGAAGCACATACTCATGCTCAAATCATTTTCAAATGCTTTCATGCTTTTCATGCTCTTTTCTTTCTTTTTCAAAGATACAAAATGCTATGAATTTCCCAAGGCATAACATAAAATGTTTCAATGCATTCTCATCTTTATTTTGAAATTCATCATCAAGGTTCATATACCGAAACATGTAGCAATTTTGCAAATCATTCAAAAGAAACAAAAACAATATTTATGAAGTAATTGAAATCATTCTTGATT
>JANZLF010000009.1:16079186-16108442 GCA_026546835.1 Erythroxylum foetidum
GTTAAACTATAACAATGCTAATCTAGTTATACAGATGCAACCTCTAACTCAGAGTTTACACAGATATAACTAAACTTTAGACACTATGTGATTACTCCCCTTTGAAGCTTTCGGTGAACTCAAGCCATTGCTACATCTTCATAAGGGAATGTGATTTAGCTACGCATGACTCTGGTCTGTCTCTCAACTGCTGAAGATTGAGCGATACTCATGGTAGCAGAAGATTCTGACGGTGGCGATGATGGTGATGATCAACGATGATGGAAATGAAAATGATGGTGGAAAGGAACGTCGTCTCTGCTGCTGCCTCCTAGCGTCTCCGCAGTCTGTCTCTCTCTCGCTATCCTCCTCTATATATCTGACCTAAAAATAGCAAGTTTTTATATAATGGACGCGGGTCGGGTCAGAACAATGAGGCAAACTTTCCATTTAAGGTCGGATATCTACTCGTACGTCACGACGTGTAAATAAATATTCGTCGCAACGTGCAGAATTGCCTACTCGTCGTGACGTACAGATTAACATGCGTTGCGACGTGTAGAAGTGATTTGCTCGTCGCGACGTGTGGATAACATGCGTCGCGACGTGCGGATAGGACCTCATGACCTGTTGACTTCTGATCGGTTGACTCCTTTGCTCCTGCAATAAAATAACAATTTGCAGTATCAATTGTCCTCATAAAAATTATAGAGAAATTAATATCAGGTCATGATGATTTACTGACAAATTGCGAATTAAAAGAGCGCGTTATGAGGAACTAATTTAAGTACAAAAATCATCAATTAGGAGTCAACAAATGCATAAACAGCTATGAAAATGCAGCCAATTTATAGTGTAACTTGGCTCAATCACCTCTCTGTCAAATTCCATGGTAAGGTTACCCTTATGGACATCTATTCTTTTTTCTTTCCAAATAGTAGCAATACTTCCTTTGACATATCAAAAACTTCTCTCACACCTAGCACATAAAAATCAACTGGAAAAAATAACTCGTTAATCTACACTAAAACATCTTCAAGTATATTGTCAAGATATACATTTGACTTATCAACCAACTGAATTACTAAGCAATATTACACTAGCATTTTATTTAGTACTTGGTATGGTTTGATTAGGCAATTTCTTAGATAATTGGGTTTCTACATTACTTAGACTGGTGTAAATTTGTCCTTTTTGAGTTTCTAAGTGAGATATTCATTTATCTTCTTTTGATATTCTACCCTCTGTGTATGTACTTGCCCAATTTGATTAGCTAATTGTTTCACCATATCTTCTAAGGATTGAATAGTGGGTTGGTTTTGAGGTGGGTTAGGTATGAAAGAAGTCTTTTAATTATTTTGGTTACTAAAAAAGTTAGGTGGGTTTGTCCTAGGTCTATATTTAAAGATAGGATGATCTTTCCAACTCTCATTATATGTACTTGAAAAAGGGTCATATTTCCTCTGAGTTTGTCATAGATAACTATCCACAACATTCACATCTTGAACCTACAAAGAAGGACATGCATCAGTAATATAAGTAAAATCAGTGCAAATTCCACAAGCGTGAGCTTGGATACTACCACCTGCTACAAGTTTCGACACTATAGTGGTCAAATGAGCTAGTTGTTGATAATTTTCCTTTAATTGATCCTAAATGATGTGCATATATATTTCGTTAACTCTTCTAACTTGATTAATCTCGTTTTTAGTTCCTAATTGTTGTGAATTTTCAATCATGTTATAGACTATTTGCTTAGCTTGCCTAGGAGCAAAGAAGCACGGACAAGGACACGGACACAGACATGCAACATAACATGGACATGGACACAGACACGGGAAAATTTGGTATACTCGAACACGGCATACATAAATATAAATATTATAAAATTTAAAATTAAGAAAAAAAATTCAGAATTTATAATATGATATATATATTGATTGATGTGCTTCAAGACTTCCAACATCTTGATAATTTATACCTATATAGCACGCGATGGACACGTGTCCAACACGTGTCTATATGTGTTGGAATTGAAAATTAATTTTTGTTAGCTCGAGCACGTCTGGATATGGTTCGGACATGGCTAGAGATGGCTTGGACACGGTTTCAAAATCTCAACTGTTTACTATCTGAACAAATTATTTTTAATCCTAACCTTTGACTATTTATTTCTTTTAAGAATGTCCAAAAGTTTAGCCTTTTGATTATGTATGAATCCAAACAGAATAGAACTTCTGGTAAACTTGTTTGCTTTGAAATTTCTTAGTTTCTCTCCTACCTCTATTCCTGCTTACCTAACCAAGTCTAAGGAGCTGCCTTCAACGACTCCTAAAATTCATTTGAGTAAAGCCTTATGAACATGATTTTTGTCTTTCTCTCTGTTAAGATTTTTATGTTTCAATCATCTGAGCGATATTTTCCTTTCCTTTTATCTTGAGGTTGCTCAATTCACAGAAAATCATAGATCGCGAGGTCGAGATATCAATTTCCACTAAGTACTTGAGTACTTAGGATAAGGTTTTTAGGCTTTCTTGGTCTTTTTTTGGACTAATCATTTTCTTCTTCTTCTTTTAGGTCTGTCACTGGGAGTTAAAAGCCTTGAAACTCTATAGAAGGCCAAAACCAAACGAAAACATCAACTGCTTTTAAGGGTATTTTCTTTCTTTATTTTTTAAACCTTTTTAATTGTGATTATTTTCTTTTTCTCCATATATAATACCTTTTACATTTAGCATCAACTCACGTTTTAAATTATGAGTGATTTGGCCTTTATGTTTAGAATCACTTATGATAATTTGAGTGTCTTGGTGTTGCATTTGATCAAATATTCAAATTATTCCATGATTTTTGTTTTCCGCAGCATGATTTTGGTGAGTGTTTAGTTGTTGTTTTGCAATGCAATATTGATGATTTTATGATTGGACTGCTTTAGGCTACATTCTTTTTTTAGAAGTAGCAATCTTTATGTGTGATTTTGAAATTAGAAATGTGTTTGGTTGAAAGTTGCTTTTCTTGTCTTGCTTTCTTCATTGACATAAAAACATTGTTATTTCTTGATATTATTTACTTGTTTATTAATACAATTTGGTATCTTAATTAGGTATTTCAATCCACTATTCTTCTTTTTCCATGGCTTCTAATAGTGGTATTGAATAAGAAAATCCAGAAAAAGCCACTATGGAATTATGTGGTGAAAAAAATAAAATAGAGGGTGGTGGAAACTTTGAGTTTGAGTGTAATTTTTTCCATAGCTCATTCAGAGGTTCTTACACTAGGGTAAAGGCACACCTGTTGAAATTGTCAGGCAAGGAAATTCGAGTTTGTGGTGACGTTTCATCCTTAAAGGTGATAGAACTTAAATTGACAATGAACCTACATTGTTGATTGAAAATTTCAAGGCAAGACCTATCCCTCTTCTACCCTTATTTAGTCAATCTCAAAATTTATCAAATGGTGAAGCATCATATACTAATAGTTTTGATTCAAGAAAGAGAAGGGTGACATTGGGATCTCTAGAGGATGCTTTCAACATGCAAGCTAGAGAAATTTAAGATCTTGCGATTGCTAGAATGTTTTACTCTTCAGGATTGCCTTCTCTTCTTGCAACGAATCCTCGTTTCATCAAAGCTTTCTCTTTTGCCGCTAATAGTTATATTAGTGGTTATGTTCCTCCGAGCTACAACGAGTTGAGAATGACTTTACTTGACAAAGAAAGAGAACATGTTGAGAAGCTTCTTCAACCTATAAGGAATACTTGGAATAAAAAAGGAGTTAGCATTGTAAGTAATGGGTAGAGTGATCCATAAAGAAGATCTCTTCTCAACTTTATGGCTGTGATTGAAAGTGGGCCAATATTTCTGAAAGCAATTGATTGCTCTGATAATATCAAGGACAAGGACTTTATAGCCATGCAAATGAGAGATGTGATTATGGAAGTTGGCTTTTATAATGTCGTGCAAATTATGACGGACAACGCACCAATTTGTAGGCGGGCTTATTTATATATTGAGGCAAAATTTTTGACTGTTTTTTGGACTCCTTGTGTTATCCATACTCTTAACCTTGCTTTGAAAAGCATTTGTGCAACTAAGAATACAGAAAGGAACAAGCTTGTTTAACGAGTTTTGCTTCATTGAAGTTACTTAATGTTGCTCCTACTCGATTTGCCTCTACAATAGTAATATTGAAGTAGTTTAAACTTCAACATGGGCCCCAAGAGATGGTAATAAGTGAAAAATGGTCTGCTTACAAAGAAGATGATGTTAACAAAGATGAATTTGTCAAAGAGAAGCTATTGAGTGATAAATAGTGGCAAAAGATAGATTTCATTCTTTCTTTTACCAATCTTATCTACGATGTTTTAAGAAACACAGATACAGATGCATCTACTCTCTATTTGGTGAATAATATATGGGATTCCATGATTAAAAAAGTAAGAAAGGCCATGTATCTTTTTGAAAGAAAGGATGACAATGAATCTTTAATCTTCTATGAAGTGGTCCACCAAATCTTAATTGAGCGTTGGACAAAAAGTAGTACTCCTCTTCATTATTTAGCTCATTCTTTAAATCCAAGGTGATTATTCAAATTTAGATACTTTCTTTTCTATTAGAGATAAATAAATGGAAATTGATGAATAATTCATAACATTTTTTTCTTACAACTATATAGGTGTTATAGCCATGAATGGTTAAGTAAAGACTCAAAACGAGTTCTACCGTATCAAGATGTGGAGCTCACCAATGAGAGATTGAAATGTTTGAAGAGGTACTTTCCTAATGTAGAAGGTCGAAGAAAAGTGAACATTAAGTTTGCTAATTTTTCAAATGGTAGATAAGGGTTTGATGATTATGACTATATAAATGATAGAGGTATCCTTGATGCAAAATCTTAGTGGCTAGTTCATGGTGTTCATGCTCCAATTCTTCAAAAGATTGCTCTCAAGTTACTTAGACAACCATCATCTTCATCTTATTGTGAAAGAAATTAGAGTATTTACTCTTTTGTTCACTCTCTTAAAAGGAACAAGATCAAACCTAAGCGTGCTGAGAGTTTAGTATACATTCATACTAATTTACGACTCTTTTCAAGAAAATCTTCACAAAACAAACAAGGAGAAACAATGATGTGGGATATTGCAGGAGATGAGTTTTTACCAATTGATGATGATCATAGAATCCTTAAAGTTGTCAATCTTTCACTTGATGAACCAGAGTTAGAGAGTGTGATCTTTGTTGATGAAAGCAATGCCAATGTTTGAAAGTAAAATGATTATAGGGTAGATGCTTTAGTTAGATTTTTTGTTTGTAAATACCCATGTGAATGACTAATTCTACTTTTGGATAGGAGATTGTAGACAAATTGCTTAATAGAATATATGCTCCATGTTTTTTTAGAGGGGCTTATAAAATACCAAATATGTATGAATCAAAGAAGCACGGACACGCAACACGCAACACGATACGAACACAGACATAGGGGCACACCAACTTCTAAAATTTGGTGGACACAGTCACGGTATATATATAATTAAGAAAAAATTCAGAATTTGATGTGTTTCAATACTTCCAATATCTTAATAGTTTATACATATTTAGTAATTTATAATCCCCTCTCAAAAAACATGAAGCATACATTCCATTAAGCAATTTATCTACAATCTCCTATCCAAAAGTAGAATTAGTCATTCATAGGGGTATTTACAACCAACAAATCTAATTAAAGTATCTACCCTCTAATCATTTTACTCTCAAACATTGGCATTGCTTTCATCAGCAAAGATCACACTCTCCAACTTTAGTTCATTAAATGAAAGATTGGCAACTTCAAGGATTCTATGATCATCATCAATTGGTGAAAATGCAATATCCCACATCATTGCTTCTCCTTGTTTGTATTATGTAGATTTTCTTGAAAGGAGTCACAAATTAGTATGAATGTATACTAAACTCTCAATACGCTTAAGTTTGATCTTGTTCCCTTTAAGAGAGTGAATAAAAGAGTAGGTACTCCAATTTCTTTCACAAGAAGATGAAGATGATGGTTGTCTAAGTAACTTGAGAGAAATCTTTTGAAGAATTGGAGCATAAATACCATGAACTATCCACCAAGATTTTGCATCAAGGATATCTCTATTAGTTATAGAGTCATAATCATCAAACCCTTGTCTACCATCTGAAAAATAAGTAAACTCAATGTTCACTTTTCTTCGATTTTCTACATCAAAAAAGTACCTCTTCAAACATTTCAATCTCTCATTGATGAGCTCCACATCTTGATGTGGTGAAACTCGTTTTGAGTTTTTACTCAACCATTCATGACTATAATACCTATATAATTGTAAGAAAAAATGTTATGAATTATTTATTAATTATCATTTATTTATCTCTAATAGAAAAGAAAGTATCTAAATTTGAATAATCACTTTAGATTCAAATAATGAGCTAAATAATGAAGAGGGGTACTACTTTTTATCCAACGCTCAATTAAGATTTGGTGGACCACTTCATAAAAGGTTGAAGATTCATTGTAATCCTTTCTTTCAAAAAAATATATGACCTTTCTTACTTTTTCAATCGTGGAATCTCACATCTAATACACCAAATGGAGAGTAGATGCATTCGTATCTGTGCTTCTTAAAACATCATAAATAGGATTGGTGAAAGAAAGAATGAAATCTATCTTTTGCCACCATCACTCTGTAGCTTCTCTTTGACAAATTTAGCTTTGTCAACATCATCTTCCTTGTAAGCAAACCATTTTTCACTTATCACCATCTCTTGGAGCTCATGTTTGAGAAGTTTAAACCGCTTCAACATCACTGTTGTAGAGGTAAATCAAGTAGGAGCAACATTAAATAACTTCAATGAAGCAAACTTATTAAAGATGGACAACCTCATATGGTGATTAATAATCAAGTTCTTAATAAAAGAAACATCGTCAACAATTTGTGATGTCCAAGAACATTCTTGATACACGAGATTGCTCCTTTCTGTATTCTTAGTTGCACAAATGCTCTTCAAAGCAAGGTTAAGAGTGTGGACAACACAAAGAGTCCAAAAAACAGTTAGAAACTCCACCTCAATCATTAAACTAGCCCGCCTACAAGTCGGTGCATTGTCCGTCACAATTTGCACGACATTACAAAAATTAAGTTCCATAATCATATCTCTCATTTGCTTGGCTATAAAATCCTTGTCCTTGATATTATCGGAGCAATCAATTGTTTTCAGAAACATTGGCCCACTTTCAGTTATAGCCATAAAGTTGAGAAGAGGTCTTCTTTATGGATCACTCCACTCATCACTTACAATGCTCACTCCTTTTTTATTTCACGTATTCCTTATAGGTTGAAGAAGCTTCTCAACATGTTCTCTTTCTTTGTCAAGTAAAGTCGTTCTAAACTTGTTGTAACCCAGAGGAACATAACTACTAATGTAATTATTAGCGACAAAAGATAAAGTTTTGATGAAATGAGGATTCGTTGCAAGATGAGAAGGCAATCTTGAAGAGTAAAACTTTCCAGCAATCTCAAGATCTAAATTTTCTCTAGCTTGCATGTTGAAAGCATCCTCTAGAGGTCCCGATGTTGCTCTTCTCTTTCTTGAATCAAAATCACTAGTACATGATGCTTCACTAGTTGAGAAAATTTGAGATTGACTAGATAAGAGTGGAAGAGGGACAGGTCTTGCTTTAAAATTTTCAATCAACAATGTAACTTCATTGTCAATTTATTTTAGTTTTATCACCTTTGAGGATGGAATGTCATCACAAACTCGAATTCTCTTGCCTGACAATTTCAACAGGTGCGCCCTTATCCTAGTGTAAGAACCTCTGAATTAGCTATGGCAAAAACTATACTTAAACTCAAAGTTTCCACCACCCTTTATTTTGTTTTTCTTCACAACATATTTCCATAATGATTTTTCTGGATTTTCTTGTTCAGCACCACCACTAGAAGCTATAGAAAAGGGATAATAGTGGATTGAAATACCTAATTAAGATACCAAATTGTATTAACAAACAAGTAAACAATATCAAGAAATAACAAAGTGTTTTTATGTCAATGAAGAAAGCGAGACAAGAAAAGCAACTTTCAACCAAACACATTTCTAATTTCAAAATCACACATGAAGATTGTTACTTCTAAAATATGATTGTAGCCTAAAGCAGTCCAGCTATAAAATCATCAATACTATGTTGCAAAACAGCAACTAAACAAACACTCACCAAAATCATGCTGCAGGAAACAAAAGTCATAGAATAATTTGAATATTTGATCAAGTACAACACCAAAACACTCAAATTATCATAAGTGATTCTAAGCATAAAGGCCAAATCACTCATAATTTAAAACGTGGGTTGATGCTAAATGTAAAAGGTATTATATATGGAGAAAAAGAAAAGAATCACAATTAAAAAGGATTAAAAAAGAAAGAAAGAAAATATCCTTAGAAGTAGTTGATGGTTTCATTTGGTTTTAGCCTCCTATAGAGTTTCATGGTTTTCAACTCCTAGTGACAGAACTAGAAGAAGAAAAAGAAAATGATTAGTCCAAAAAATACCAAGAAAGCATAAAAACCTTATCCTAAGTACTTAAGTGCTTAGTGGAAATTGATGTCTCGACCTTGCGATCTATGATTCTATGTGAATTAAACAACCTCAAGATGAAGGGAAAGGAAAATATTGGTCAGATCATGAAACATAAAAACCTTAACAAAGAGAAAGCCAAAAATCATGTTCATAAGGCCTTACCCAAACAAATTTTAGGAGTCGTTAAAGGCGGCTCCTTAGACTTGGTTATGTAAACAGGAAGAGAGGTTGGAGACTAAGATATTTCAAAGCAAAAAAATTTACCAAAAGTTCTATTCTGTCTGGATTCGTACATAATCAAAAGGCTAAACTATTGGACATTCTTAAAAGACATAAATAGCCAAAGGTTATGATTAAAAATAATTTGCTTGGATGGTAAACGATTGAGATTTTGAATCCAGTCCTGTCCGAGTTGTCTCCAGTCGTGTCCAAGTTGTCTCCAGATATGTTCGAGCCTTGGTCGAGCTGACAAAAACTATTTCTAGTTCCAACACGTATGGACACGTGTCCACTATACATCAGGTGGGTGTCCGTGTCTGACATGCAGACACGACTCTATTTTACTGTGTCCGTGCTACATAATCTAGGAGTTTTATCAACTAATCTGTGCTACATAGTCTAGGAGTTTTATCAACTAATTCCCTGCCAATAGCTGCGTCTATCATGCTCCTATCATGTGGTAAAAGTCTCTCATAGAAATATTGGATTACTGATTGGTCACTAACCTGATGATTGAGGCAACTAGCACACAATCTTTTAAATATTTCCCAATATTCATATAATAACCCGTTCATGTTTTGTCTAATTCCACATATTTCTTTCCTAATAGATCTAATTTTACTAGCAGGAAAATATTTTTCAACAAAATCCCTATGCAATTCCACCCATATATTTATAAATATAGGAGACAAATAATATAACCAATCTTTAGCAAAATCACGCAATGAAAATGGAAAATCATGTAATTTCACTTTTTCTTCATCAATTCCTTCAAGTCTCACTGTAGAACAAATAACCAAAATTCTTTTAAATGTCTATGAGGATCCTTACCTGCGCGTCCATAGAGTTTAGGCAACAAATTTAAGAAACCTGAATTTAGCTTCAAAGGTCTTTCCAAGACTAGGAAGACGATGCATAAAGGTTGATGTTCTAAGTTTGGTTCTGAAAGTTGCTGTAAGGTAGCTCCGGCTATTTCTATCCTTGTGTCTTCCTTATTCCAATTTGATTCATGCGTATGTTTCTTTTATGTCCCTTAATTTCATAAAAATTGCCTTCTTTCTTCTTTACCTATTTTTCGAAAAACAAAAAAATGTTAGTTATGATTAAATAAATAACTAAACAAATAAGCTAGGCAAATAAAACTTTCTCCAACAACAGCGACAAAATTTGATTCGTGATGTTAGGCCTACAAAATTAAATTCTTATTTACTTTCAATTTATTCAGCAATGTAGTATATAGCAAATAAGAGTCGATCCCTTGAGAAAAGTTAATTTACTAAATTAATTTACTTATTACAATTCTTTTAAAATAATCCAAATTTGGCATTTATGCATATAATTATATTAAAACACTTAACTTTACACAATTCAATTAATAAAAACATATTTTGATAAACTGACAAACCTTTAAAAGAAAATTTCTAGATTTGTCACAAGCATATTAATAATGTTTTTTGAGCAAAATATCCAACACAATATATAATTCTTTTGTGCATAATACATTAAACTATGTTATTTTTCAATGTTTAGAAGATATTAAACATATACAACAAAGCAAATATAGATGAAAGCAAAGACTTGGACAAAATGGACAAAATTTCAAGCAAAGGATTGTTGAGGAGGGGTTTAATGTTCCATTCCAAACTAGAAATTAAAGAATTAAAATATTAATCTAACCTAATATGTACAAGTGAACATGTAAGTTTTAAATTTTAATTTAGACATGCAATTTCGACAATCCAAAACATTTAACAAATTAATTGTAAAAAATAAACCAACTAGTTTCTACTTATTCCTTTTTACTCTTAAAAATTAAACCAGCTCAACACGTTAAGCATAAAAAAAACGCAATCAACAACCGAAATTTAACATCTAAATTTTAGCAATTATATAGGTGTTAAATTAACATATAGGTGTTAAATTAACTTAATAATCAATTGAATCAAATCAAAAATAATATCTCAAATAATCAAATCAAAATAACTAAAATAGAATTCAACAACTAATCATAAATTAAGCATCGGAAAATAAGAAACAAAAAGAGTAGGGGTTTATGGAAAATTCATTGAATTTTTCTCCCGTCACAAACCTCAGACGAACCTTAAAAAGGGTGTGATTTCTTCTCCACTACTTACGAATCAGCTCGATTTTAATGGACGTATGGCTTTTCAAACACTCTTGACGCTCTTCACTAAGATTCCTGGCTTTGACCCTCTTTTAAAGAATGACAGACCTCTTGAAGCGCTTAGCCTTTGCATCTGGTTGCTGCTTATTTTTCTCCTTCCACGGTTGCCTTTGAATAGTCTCAAAAATAAAAGAAAAAAAAGTTTGTCAATGTCACATGTAACTAGTTTTGGGATAGGCTTCCATCTTGTCTCTTCTATTTTGAATGGGTTTGGTGTAGGAAGCATCGGGTGGGTGCAACTCCCTCTCCCACCCGACTCTGATTCTGTTATGCTACTGTGCGTTTGGGTTTTCTCCCCCTCTTCTCTACTGCGTTTTGGTTCTTGGTTGTGCGCTGCGTTTTGAATGCTGCTTCCCTAGCTTCCGGCGTGTTGGATGCTTTGGTCTTTATTTGCCTCTCCGCGCTGTCATTTTCCTCTAGGTTGTCCTGCTGATGCCTGCGTTTTGCTGCTAGGATTGGAGTGCTGTGTCGTTTTATCTCTCTCTTTTCTGGTTGGTGGCTTTTTATTTCTTGTGCTGTGCATTTTGGTGTGGACTGGACTGCTGCTGCCGCGTTAATTTGCTCTCGGTGTCGTTTTTATTTTTAGCTTCCTCCTGTTGTGCTAGGTCACTTTGCTTGGCTTGCTGCACAATCGTTTTACTGTCTCTTGGCGGCCTTTTGAGTTGCTTCTTTAACCTCCATCAAACCTTTAAAATAATTAATTTAATTCAATGTTTAGATAAAATATTAAACTCAATAGTTGTTAATAATATATAAAATACAACGTTATTCGTTTAAATGTACTATATCAAATAGAGGTTTTAAATATTTTATAATTTCTACTTATCATTAACCTTTAATTTATTAAAGTGGTCAAGTAAAATCTTTTGAGTTATAATTTTATTTATGAGTAGGGTTAGTCTTTAATTTGGAGAAAGTATGTTAAAAGAGTTGCTCAAAAATAATATTATTGTAAGAAGGTTCATATTCTCCTTAGTAAAAGAAAACATTTAGCGAAATTCTAAGGAATATCTTAGAGAGTGAATGTGAGCAAGGGTTCTTTGTTAAACTACTCTAAATTAGCTTTTTTTTATTTACATTAAGCCATTATTTTATGTCATCATATATATCCTTATTCAATTGCAAGCATTAGATAAAAAATATTTTTTTATTCACCAACACCCAATTTACTCTCCTTTTTGGTGTTGTTAGACCAACAAATATGAATCTTATAAAAATATGAGAAATTGATACATCTTATTGCGTACTATTTGAAATATTAATCATATAAAAATATTACATATATCATTGGAATAAAATATTATTCACAAAATTTTAAAATTTGTGCATATTAAGTATCATTCTACAATATTAATGTTAATAATTTAAATCAACTCAAATATTTAATATAAAAACCAACACATAATATAAAAGTAAAAAATTAATATAAGTTTTAAGAAGTAGATTTTAGATATTAGTTTTTATGTGCAAGCACCTTCATAATTTTTAATGTTTCATTAACTATATGCTTGCATATAAAAATATTATTTATATCCATACACATATTAACAAGAACCAAAATCATGATAGCTTTGCAGCATATACTTAATGTGCTAGTCACCCTTAAAAGGGTTCTGCGTGTATTAATGATTTCTGAATCCTATGGTGATATATAAAAAGAATTAATGTCATGATTGATACTAAAGTTCTTCATGCATATATAGAAAATATTAGATATGCATATATTTAATTATATAATTTTTTATCGTAAAAATATGCATCAATCATAGATTATAGTGAAAGTAGATATTGTTTTTATTAGAAGTTATCATGTGTTACAAAAATTAAAATAGAGCATAAGAATATTATTTATATGTATTTATACGAAACTTATTGTATTTATTAAAAGTATGTACTTGCGATAAAGTTGTTATAATTATTTTTCACATGTATGTAATATTGAATTTGATTTTAAATATAAAATATTAAAGTTTTTTCATAAAAAGTAAAATATCAAATAAAAGTTGAAAAATAGTATATCTACGCAATAAGAGACATGTATTAAACTTTTTTAAATGGATATTTTAACTTTTTAATATAATACTTTAAAACTTTTACATGCTTTTGAAATAGACATTTTAATTAATAATTTTTTTGAGATTCTTGGAGTTTTTTTCTTAATTTTTAATCATTATATGAATATTTTCAATTGAAGGAGATATCGACATCCTGGCAATTTGTTTGGCAAGGTATCAAATGGAACTTGGGCAACGAGAACTGAATTTTATTTTGGCTGGACAACTGGATGGATGGATGGGGACCACTGATACTTATGGCAAGCTCTCAAATTCCTGATGGTATCCTTTACGCCACGATCGCGAACCTTACTAATGAAGGGGGTAGTTGGCTATGACATGAGTTTCAGCAGTACCTTCCGTCCACAGTTTATATGGAACTTACAAATTTATGCCCTATTGTTGAATCTATAGAGGAAGACAGGTTGGTGTGGGGACCAGCCAACCACGGGAGGTTCACAATGACGTCAGCATATAAATTAATTGAAGGACACCCCACGAGCATCAATCACAAACTTTGGGAAGTTATATGAAAATGGGCAAGCTCGCAGCGAATTAGGTCGTTTCTTTAACTAATAGCTAAACGGAAACTCCTGACAAATCAACAGCGAGTGACCCGGCATATTGCCATGGATAGCAGATGTCAATTCTGTGGGCATGAAGAGTCAACTATTCATATGGTGAGGGACTGCCCGAGAGTAAAAGTTATCTGGTGTAAATTTCCTCGGGAGATGGTAGATACGGGCCTTTTCCAACAAGACAAGGGAACGAGGCTGAAGTCAAACCTCACGAAGCATAAGCAGGTGTAGCAGGAAGCGAGGACACAATCTATGGTGTCACATGCTGGTTCCTATGGAAATGGCAAAACAGCAGCCTTTTTTAGCCTGGTTTTGAATGGACGGAAGATGGTACCAGAATGATAATGGATTATGTCGTTTGGTTAGCACGAGCAAGAGCAATGGAAAATTGCGTGTTTCCAGCACAGAGCATACCCGTGGGTAGCTTCGTGGGCTGGATTCAACCTTTGGCGGGTTGGGTAAAAATCAATTTTGATGGAGTAGTAAAACAAGGGTCCACAAAGGTATCCGCTGGAGGTTTAAGTAGAGATTCTCATGGGAACTAGTGTGGGAGGTTCAGCAGCATATCAGAAGGGGTTCACCTTTATTTGCAAAACTTTGAGGTGTTTTCTCAAGACTTACGTTAGCCTAGGACCTGGGATATCGACGGGTTGTTGTCGAAGTAGACTCTCTAGAGATCATTAACTTTCTCTCTGCCTCTCAAATAGTGTTGACTGAAGATACTTTTTTTATGAAAAGAATCCGAGAGCTTTTACACCGAGCTTAGGAGGAACAACATCAGCATGTCTTCCACGAAGGGAATCAGTGCATTGACAGCTTGGCGACTCTCACAGTCTTATTACGTCCGAGTTTCCGTATCCTTTAGGAGCCTCCTTTGGGTATCCAGGAGCTTCTCCACAGAGATGCACAGGGAGCGTTGTATTCTAGAGCTATGAATTAATCTTGTATTTATTTCCTTTATTAAAAAAATGAAGAAAGTATAATTTTTGTTTTGTGTTTTCATGTAAAAAGGTGAAAAGTTTAGACTATTTTTATAATAATTTCAATTTACATCATATTTATTATTAGAATTTTACTTATTATTAAAAAATAATTAATATTGATTTAGTTTCTTACAATATGTTTCTTTTTTGAAAATAAAAAGAATTTTATATAAATAAGAAGAAGGAAATACACGCTTTTACACCAACATTTAAGACAAAAGCAAAATGACACTATAGGAACATGAGATCCAATCAAATAACCAAACGACGTCATGCCTAAGGGTAAGACACACTATCCTTGTTTGGTTGCTATAAGTGGTATCAAAATATCTCTAGACTAAGTCGGGGAGTCACGAAACTTCCAAATTAGTGCTCCGATGGTTTCTTCGTCTTCAAGAGGTGTTAAGCTTGAAGGGATTTCATAAAACAGATCGGGTAAATTTTAAAAATTTTAAATCTGATAACAATGAGAATTGTTTCTATTATTACTAATTCTTCTTGTATTTTGTTTGCATCACAATCAAGTTTATATTCCTACAAGAGGAATTGTTAAACCATACCTTTCGTCTCTAAAAAAGTTGTATTCCTCTTCGGTTCACCTTGAATCTGAAACAAGAAGGACACCGAGTTCGTGCTCGCATTCTCTTCATCCTTGCCTAGCTTCGTCACCCGTTTCTTAATCGATTACTCAATCAATAATTGTTTTAACAAGTTATGAGAGAGAAAAATGGCTAACAAGAACAAAACTTATATCCAAGTCTAATCAAATCTGTAAAAAAAAACTGTATAGTCTCAAAATATTCTTTAAATTCCCATAGCATTTATGGCAATTAAGTCAAGAACGGTTTTGAAATAGCATGCTTAATTCATGATCTTTCGGTACTAGAATAGAGATAACTGCTTCTACCAAACTCCAAACGACTTGAAACCTTCACCATTAGATTCTACACTTCAAGGGCTATAAAATTGATAGGTCATTTGTCCAAAATGGTTATCGTTTGCTGTTTCAAATTCTTGTTCAAAATCACCTTAAAATATGTCGCAAATTTGATGGCTATAATAATACATCTATTCTCTCTCTTCATTTGTTAAAATAAATTCTTTTGGGCTTGGGCTATAAATAAATTTATATTTCATGAAATTTATGTTATCCTCATAATATACATTTCAAATAAATTTATCTCCCATCTAGGCTATCACGTCATGTGACAATATTTTAACATGTACCTTTATTTCATCAACATGAAATCTTGTACACTGAAAATATATATTATTGTTTCTTCTGGCTATACATTACAACTACCCAAACAACATAAATGTTTAGTAAACCTTTTATGTAACACGATCCTTCTAGTAATGTTATCATTATCATTACTTAACATTATCATTACTTGTGTCCATTCCTTGCTTTATGATATTATGATTAATATACAAAATAGGACTGTGTCATCTTTGTATTATAATCGTTTCTTGGTCTCCATTAAGTAATTATAAATTATAACTGTACCTCAGTTATATTGGATCCATTTATAATTCTACTTTACCAAGGGGCCCATAAAATATCATTACTCATTTTTAATGAGTGGCAATGATACTATTTACATGTACCTTTTCCCACACAAGTTATATATAAAGAACTATTATTTTTATCACTACTTATTATAAGCAGCTTTTAATAATAATTATGTTATACATTCCTCAAGTGAAAAAATTTTATGTATCAATCTTGGAATCAAAGACACGATAAAAACATTAATGACACAAACATAATCCATATAATGTTTTATCTATTAGGTCTGTTTAATATATGAAACCTTTCATATATTCACATCATAAAATTATAATCCTTTATCAACGTTTATAGAACTACAACATACTTTTAATCAACACAACAGTCTTATATGGCATGTTAGTGTTCTTGCTAATATCCAAGACCTTGAACATTTTAGAATTGAATATTTATATTATTTAGAGTTCTACAGTTCAAGACCAAGTGCATCTTCTTGAACACTTCTAAATAAATACAAAACTCATGGAACAAAATATTAATATCATTCAATTCATAAGTATAACATATAAAAGTAATCATCTTAGATAACTTTTAGAACACAAATCTAACAATCTCCCACTTATTCTTAAAGTTATCTCTTATACATTCTTATTTATTAACTCTAAGACTAGGGTTACCTTCTAACTCAATTTGTTGTCTCTATCCACTCTCCATGTTTTCTCAGACCCATGGAGTCAAAGTGGACTTCGTTCTTTGCTTGAGATAAAGGCTTTGTTAGCGAATCTGTTGTGTTACTATCCATGTCCACCTTTAATAATTTTATTCTACCCTCTTCTATGAAGTCTCGAATGACAAAATATTTTATATCCATGTGTTTGATCTTGTGATGTGCCTTCTATTTCTTGATTTGTGCAATAGCTCCACTATTGTCACAAAACAGGTCCAATGGTCCTTGAATGGAAGGAACCACATCAAGTTCCTCAATGAACTTATTGATCCAAACACCTTTTTTGCTGGCTTTAACAGCAACTATCACTTCAGATTTGGTGGTTGAGTCAGTCGTTGTTGATTTTTTGAAACTTCTCTAACTAATGGCACCCCCATTCAGAATAAAAACTTATCCGAATTGTGACCTCTTATCATCATAATTTGTCACAAAACTTGCATCAGTGTAGCCTTCTACAACGAGTGCCCTTTTCCCTCCATGCACAAGAAATTTATCCTTATTCATGTTCTTGTACTTAAGGATATTCTTGACCGCAGTCCAATGAGTAGGACCTGCATGGGCTTGATGATGACTTGTCATACTTAGAGTATATATGAAATCAGGCCATGTACACACCATAGCATACATGATGGAACCAATTGTAGAAGCATATGGTACATCCTTCATGATTACAATATCTTTACGTGACGTAGCACATTGAGATTTGCTAAGTGTTACACCTTGAGTCATTGGCACATTTCCTTTCTTGGAATTTTACATGTTGAATCGTTTCAACACTTTGTCAATATATGTACATTGACTTAAGCCAATGAGTTTACGAGACCTGTCTCTACAAATCTTAATCCATAAGATATATTGGGCCTCTCCTAAATCTTTCATTGAAAAAATACCTTTCAATGAAGTTTTCGTTTGCTCCATTAAAGGAATAAAGTTGCCTATCAATAATATGTCATCGACATATAAAACCAATAAAAGTATATAGCTCCCACTGATCATCTTATATACACAAGGTTCTTCCTTACTTTGGATGAATCTAAGATGTTTAACCTCGTCATCAAAGTGTTTGTTCCAACTCCTGGATGCTTGCTTCAATCTATAAATGGACCTTTGAAGCTTACATATTTTACTGCCATTATTTGGTTCTTCAAAACCTGGAGGTTGTACCATGTACAATCCTCTTCCAAATTCCCATTAAGAAACGTTGTTTTGACATCCATTTATCATATTTCATAGTCATAAAATGCATCAATGGCTAGTAATATTCGAATAGACTTAAACATTGCAACAGGTGAAAAGGTTTCATCATAGTCAATCCCTTGAACTTGACTAAACCCTTTTGCTACAAATCTTGCCTTGTATGTTGTCACGTTTCCATCCATGTCCATCTTTCTCTTGAAAATCCATTTGTTTTGAATGGCTTTCTTTCCTTGAGGAAGATCTGCCAAGATCCATACTTGGTTGTCATACATGGATTGCATTTCTGATTTCATGGCTTCCTGCCGAGACTTTGAGTCATCTCTATTCATTGCTTCTTCAAAGGTCGTTGGATCTTCGGTATCCATTACCAATATCTCATGAAGCCCTAGATAGAAATCAGGTTTCTTTCTAAATCTTGTTTGTTGAGCGTTGTTGCCAAAACCCAACCTCTTGTGAATATCGTAAGACTTGAGCATATCTATACTACATCATTCTCTTCAATAAATTGCATACAACTAACTTTTCATCATTCACATTTTAATACCCTCAAAACAAAAGAGTTTTACAAAGCTAATAATGGTCTTTCAAGCCACATTACAACACAATCACAAATCTCAAAATACAAAAGTTACATGAACTACAATTTCTTGAAATGAGACTAAAACCTTGACTTTCTTTCACTCCATCTCTTGCTCATAATCTGGAGGTCGAGACAGGAAGGGGTGAGCCTGAAAGCTCGTGGGTAACAGTTTATAATAAAAGATAAGCAAAACCTTTTGAAACCATTTTACTTGTCATAATAAATTTTCAGTGAGTTTATAAAGTACATGCTTCCTAGACTTTTAGCCAAAATCCACAAGTCACAAAACATGAATGGATCAAACTTGATCAAACATCTCATGAGCACATAAACACATCAGAATAGTTTGGGTGGATCCAAAATATGACGCACTATACATTTCTATATAATTGTCCTGTGTAGTCGTAAACTTGAGGGATTTCTTAAAGGAGCTCCATGTCACTAGAGAGCAGGCGGGAGAAGCCTTAAACTTGGGTCAACGTGCATATGACAGCTCTTGAGGGATCACCACAAATCCACATAACACATATATTTCAAAACTTGTAAACATGTGTTGCCCAAAATGACACTTCTTGAAAACAAGAGTTTCATAAGCATACAATACTTCATATACGCTTTCAAAACTTGATTTCATAAACTTGCTATCCTTTTCAGAAATCACTTGAAAAATCTCTTTATAAACCATTACACAGTTCATGTAGCAAACACATAGCATATTTCACAAATCATGCATAAACAAAAGATGCAACACTTATGATGCAATTGAAATCAGTAAACTTCTTTGATTTAAGGAAAAATAATAGTGGTTTATTTACTCTATTATAAACATGTACCCACCTGATTTCCTTGCTTACAGACTTGCTCAAAATGTCTCTTCTCTTTGCAAACAACCTGAGGTCTCTAAAGTCCTCTCCTGTTGTATCTTTAATGTGTGCTTCGTGAGTTGATCTAACTGAAATAAGTCTCTTCGATCCCTTCAGTTCTTCACCAACTGAAGAGATCCTTAGCTTAAATAGAAGTTCTTCTCTTCCTCTACCTTTTTCTCTTCTTGAACAACCTCAAAATCTCTCTTATAGGCCAAGAAAATTGAAAGCCTAGCTTGTTTTCCCTTCTTTCTCTCATTCTCTTCTTCTCTTTGTATTTCTCTCTCCTTTTCATAACATTCTCTCTTTCTCTTTCTTTCTCCTTTCATTATTCTCTTCTCCCTTCCCTTCCATTCACGTTTTTCTTCATTTATAAACAAGACAACACTTCTTCTTCCAATTATGCCCTTAATGATTGAGAAATGTCCTATTTGTCCTTCCATTTAAGCCTTATATCTTTTATACTTAAGTGTCTTGCCAAAAACACCCTTGAACATTCTGACATAACACTTTATTCTAGAAGAATTTTCTCTATTGTCTTATGTTTCTAAGGACACAAAAATCATTCAATTCGACTTAGTGATTCGAAAGATACACTTCAACATTTTTGGACTACTCTTGTCCAAATTAGTATACTATACACAACTTCTATCCGAAATTTAAACATCTTAGAAACTAAATAAGATTTCATCTTCTTATATCATTTGTAGCAACATGTCTCTAGTTTATCTTGAAACTAGAGTTATCTCATTTGAAGCTTTATAGATCCAGAAATCATCAAAACACTGAAGCATGTTTAGTAAAATATCTAATTCCTTCTCTTCCAATCGATACCCTTACTTGATTTAATACATCTCTTTCAAATCAACACCAAAAGCTATGACCTTCATTGGAGACGCAAAAAAAAAGTGTAAGGAAATCTAAGGGTTCAAGAATCACTTCATTAGGAGGTCAGACAAACAAATTATTGCCGAATGAAGCAAACAAGATTTGGTCCTCACTTATATTGAACTTGTCTTAAGACAAATGACATAACTTTCACTAGAGATGTTGGATTAAGATTATCTTGTGATGATGTCAATGTGAACCTTGAAATATACAAATTTGAAGAGGACCTCGAGGTCAGATTTTATCATTTGAAGGGTCAAAACAAACCAGACAATATGATTAGACGAAGCCAAAGGAAAAAGCAGACAAATGGAAAAAGACATAAGAAGTGAAAAAAATGTTATAACTTTCCCTAAAAATATCGAAGTTAGGTTTTCTTTATATGGTTCAAAAGAGAACTCCAAGATCTACTACTTTCATGAAGATTTTGAAGACAGATTCTATCGTTTGAAGGATCGAAAATGGAACAGAAGATAGGCCATGCGGAAAAACAGAAGAAACAAAACACAGAAGATAGCAAAAGATAGAAGAAGTTCATAAACAGTAACCCAGAAGAAGCAAAAGACAGAAGAAGCGAGAAGGCAAAAGACAGAAGATAGCAAAAGGCATAAGAAGTTCATAAAAAGTAACCCAGAAGAAGTTTATGAACAGTAACCTAGAAGGAGCAAAAGACATAAGAAGACACGTCAGCAAAATACAGAAAAAGACACATCAGCAAAATATAGAAGAAGACACGTCAGTAAAACATAAAAGAAGACGCGTCAGCAAAACACAAAAGAATACGCATCAGCAAAATACAAAAGAAGACGCGTCAACAAAACACAGAAGAAGACATGTCAGCAAAGCACAGAAGAAGACGCGTCAGCAAAACACAGAAAAAGTCGCGCCAACAAAACACAAACGATAGCAAAACACAGAAGGAGATGACGTCATCACAAAGAAAACCCAGAAGGAGATGACATCATCACAAAAGAAGCTACTCCTCTCTTGCACATCTTCCCTTATAAGGACCATGACTTTCGGCCTAGAAGTCCAAAAATTTCATACTATATAACGTTGGAAAGATAAAAGAAAGATCTACAACTTTAAGAGTGGAACTTTGCCAAAATCTATCTAGATCAATCCCAATTTTCTCCTAAAGTTCGAAGATGAATTTTACATTCATCCACCAATGTACTACACTCAGTTCTCACTTCATGACAAATTTTTAAGACTCTTAGGGACAGAATTGAAATTTGATGTCTTTATAAGAAATGTAGCCATATGTTTCTAGTTTAATCCAAATCAAGAATCATCTTGTTTGGATAACTAGAAAAATATATGACTAACAGACCGAAACACACTCAATAAACATTTTCTAGATCAACCACTCATTTTGTTTCACAATCTTTCCTTAACATAAATCATGCTAAGATGACCTTTTCTACTTCATTTACTCTTCATTCTCAATTCCATCTCAAATCAATATCATCCATATATAAAATATAGTCCATGATTAATCATGAACATCAATAACAAAACATACACATATGTACATGTTCTTCATCCAATTACTACACAAATGCAACTTCATTTTTGGATTTTATTTTACTTCTAACTTTCACTTTAATTCTTCTCTCTTCAAAATCTTTTATCCATCAGAAGCACTAAAGCAAAACTTGGACATATCCACAATTCTCATTCATTTGCTCTTTACTCATGACTATTTGTCAAAATTTCTCCTGCAAATAGTTCTAACTTTTATGAAACATTCGGGGTCCAACATTGTTGACCTTCTTAATTCTTGTGGCTCTTTTTGTTCATCTTGAATTTCTTGAACCTCTTGCACAATCTCTTTTGGAATTGGTTCAATATTGGATTGAACATTATATGATGACATTTGAACCTCTTCCTCAATATGTTGAGGAACCTGTACACTCATGTTCGCACTAGCCCCAGGAACTATAATTGGGCTACTTCGATCTTCATGGATGTCATCCATCACTTGATCGAGGTCTTGCAGTGTTTCTTGAGTTTCTTCAAGTGTCACACTACTCCCACCACTTTTGATTCTTTCGAGAAATTCTTTCTCTAAGAAAATTGCACCCTTTTCAACAAATATCCTGTTTGTTGACTTGTGCCAAAAGTAGTATCCTTTTGTTTCTTTTGGATAACCTATAAAGAAGCATTTATCTGTTTGGGGTTCTAATTTGGTTGTCATCAATCTTTTGATGAAAGCTTCACATCCCCAAATCTTAAGAAACGACAAGTCAGGATTTTTACCTATCCATAACTCATAAGGAATTTTCTCAACAGATTTAAAAGGAACAATATTCAGTGTATAAGCCGCAGCAAGGAATGCATGTCCCCAAAAGTAAAGAGGTAATTATGTTTGGCACATCATTGATCGAACCATACCGAGCAATGTTCTATTTCTCCTCTCGAAAACACCATTCCAATGAGGTGTTCTTGGTGGAGTCAATTGTGGTATGCTACCACACACCTTTAGATATACACCAAATTCATTACTCAAGTATTCTCCACCACGATCAATTCGTAAAGTCTTAATTCTCTTGTATAGTTGGTTTTCTACTTCATTCTTGAATTCTTTGAACCTGTTAAAAGATTCACTCTTGTTCTTCATTAGATAAACATAGCCATAATGATTGTAGTCATCTATGAAGGTAATTAAGTATCTAAAACCATCTCATGCACTTGTGCTTATTGGCCCATATACATCTGAATGTATTAATTCCAACAAGTCTTTTATCCTTGTACCTTTCTTCTTGAAAGGTTTCTTGGTCATTTTACCGACTAAGCAAGGCTCGCATGTCTCTATTGTATCGCACTCAAGGAGACCAAGAAGATTACTTTCTTGTAATTTCTTAATGCGTTTCTCACTTATATGACCTAGACGATAGTGCCATAAGAGAGTCTTATTTCCATGAGATACTTTGAGTCTTTTGTTATTGATATTTAAAATATGTTTATCATTCACTTCAAGCAAATATAAGCCATCCTGAACAATAGCATTTGCATAGAAAATCCCATCTTTTGAAATACTCATACATGAGTTTGAAATAGAAAATAAATATCCATCCTTGTCTAAACATGACACAGATATAATGTTCTTACATATAGATGGAACATAATAAACATTTTTTAAATTAATAATTAAACCACTAATTACTTGAAAGTGAATCGAGCCAATGACCATTGCAGAAATGGTAACACCATTCCCCACCTTCAATGTGACTTCTCCTTTCTTGAGATGTTTTCTATCCACTAGTGCCTGCATATTTGCACAAATATGAGCACATGATCCAGTACCAATTACCCAATAGTGAATAGATGTGGTTAAATTAATTTCAATAACATAGATACCTTTCTGAACTTTAGGGCGCTTGTGCTCTATTTTGCCACTATCCAAGTCAGCCTTGTACTTGTGACAGTTCGCGTTGAAATGTCCCAACTTTTAGCAATAATAGCACTCTGTTTGTGGAGTTGGCGAGTTTTTCTTTTTTCCTTTGGAGTTGCTCGCTTGAGCTTCTCTTTTCCTTTTGTTCATGTTAGGCATCTTCTTTTTGCTTTTTCCTTTATTGATTTTCTTTCTATTCTGGGAGATTGTAAGAACATTCTTCTCTCCCTTATGCCTGTTCATCTCAACCTCTGCCTGCTTCAATGTATGATGGATCTCATCCAAGGTCATTACCTTTTCACACAAGTGAAGATGCATGACTACATCTCTGTAAGATGGAGGCAATGAACCAAGGATTATATCCTCAGTTGAGTTAGGGTGCATTGGAGCATTTAGCTTCTCTAATTTCTCGAGATAACCCAACATTTTCAACACATGCCGGTTGACAGAAGATCCTTCCGTCATGTTACATCTCGTGAATCCCAAAGTGATCTTTGAATGCTCTTTACGAACATTCTCTAGGAACATTTTAGAAACACGCTCAATTATCTCTCTTGGAGTATTTTTAATAAACTTACGAGTAAGTTCAGTTGCCATACTTGCCAACATGAGATGTTGAACACTCAGTTCGTCCTTGCGATACTATTCAAAAGCGGCCTTTTCCTCATCAGAGGGATTTGTACCAAGTACTGGCGCATCTTGCTCTAGCACATCTACAAGATCCTTCGATCTGATGATAAGTTGGATTTTTAGTTCCCAATCGAGAAAATTGGAACCATCACCCTCC
The DNA here is from genome assembly GCA_026546835.1 of Erythroxylum foetidum. Taxonomy (NCBI): domain Eukaryota; kingdom Viridiplantae; phylum Streptophyta; class Magnoliopsida; order Malpighiales; family Erythroxylaceae; genus Erythroxylum; species Erythroxylum foetidum. The sequence goes on from JANZLF010000009.1 coordinate 16,103,729, forward strand.
AATGGGCATTTTTCAAGTATTGGTCAGATAAGTACATTGTTTGCCATTCTAGAATAAAATCAAAAGGATTTCATATTAATATTTATGTAAAAATTGTTTTATTAAAAAAACTCATACCGCATTTATTACAAAGTCCTTTACACAGTACATTCAAGATCCCTTCATAAATAAATCGACCTTATCCGATTTATAAACTCAAGGTAAGTAATCCTTTACTAATCATAACCTTTAGAAAAATTCTTTTGCAATCATTTGCAATTTTCTAAACCTTATGACTCTTGTTGTTTATTAAGAAAACATTTTCTTACTAAACGATTTTCCTGAGACTTCAAGCCTAGATCTTGACTGCACATTAGGCAAACTTATCTTATTGGTCAATATATTAGGTTACACTATCTCCATAAAATAAATGTACTAAATGCCTCACGTCTAATCCATTTACCAATGGCATGATAATATATCCTAATATATTCCACAATTGTTAAAGATTAAAAATTACACTCATGCATATTAATAATCCTGAGCTTAAAGTGGATAAAATGAGAAGGAAAAATACTCAATTTTTCGTTGGAAATTCAAAAGTGACTATAGTTTGGTAGGTCTTCTTACACCATTGCATGAAAATTTGCATAAAATAAATATGGAATCCGAAATATTATTTTGAATCCTTTCAAAAATTTGATAAGTGCAAGTATTAGGAACTCCTCTCATTTTCACAAATACATATGATGTAAATAAAAGGAATCCTTTACAAAATTGCCTTTCGAGCCTATTCATAACTGTTTATTAAATGCTTACAATCAAACATTCACACACGGCATTGGAATGACACATACAAACTCGATTCGTTGCAAAACAAAATTATAACAGAAAGTGCATGTTGACGCACAATTTTGTACCCTTTAATCAATTCTCTTTTCTTAAGTAATTGTGATTCTCTAAATCATTTAAATCTCATAAAATAATTTATAATTCTCTGTAAAAATTCAATAAAAATTTGTACCATGGTTTGCAAAGTAATCCTTTAATCAGTTAAAAGAAAAGACAAATTGTTTAGCGATATCTTGTTTTAATCAGTAAACAAAATTGCGCACCATTCTTATTTTGTCTTTGTCACAAAAAAAAAAACGTGACATTCTTGTATAGACAAGTTCCATTATTCAAAACTAGACTTCATTATCTAAATTTTGAAACTAGTTTCATTTGAAAACGACAATCCTATTGAGAGATATCGTTATTGGAATTGAGCTTAAAAACAGACACTGTTGCTGACCATTCCAGCAACATTCTATTTTTTTAATTTTTGTTTTACTCTATAGATCTGTCCAGAGACTTTAATCTACACAAGAATTCTGTTCTAAATTTCTTTCATTGATAAATGAATTTTAGAAAACACAAAAAATAGGTAACTTTTAAGCCTATGACAATTTTACAAAAACGAAAACAAATTCAATACCAAATCCCTTAGAATCGCAATACAAAAAAAACAATTGATTAAGCACTTATGTAATAAAAATTACATATTAAAAAGTCTAATTAGCAATAATAAAAGCAAAAGCTCTGATACCAATTGAAGGGATTTCATGAAACGGATCGGGTAAATTTTAAAAATTTTAAATCCGATAACAATGAGGATCATTTTTATTATTGCTAATTCTCCTTGTATTTTGTTTGCATCACAATCAAGTTTATATTCCTACAAGAGGAATTGTTAAACCATACCTTTGGTCTCTAACGAAGTTTTCCTCTTCGGTTCACCTTGAATCTGAAACAAGAAGGATGCAGAGTTCGTGTTAGCGTTCTCTTCGTCCTCGCCTAACTTCGTCACCTGTTTCTTAATCGATTACTCAATCAATAATTGTTTTAAAAAGTTATGAGAGAGAAAAATGGTTAACACGTCTGACCAGATATGTAAAAAAAAGGGTATAGCCTCAAAATATTCTTTAAATTCCCACAGCATTTATGGCAATTAAGTCAGCAACAGTTTTGAAACAACATGCTTAATTCCTGACCTTTTGGTACTAGAACAGTGATAACTTCTTCCAACGAACTCCAAATGACCTGAAACCTTCACCATTAGATTCTACACTTCCAAGCCTATAAAATTGATAGGTCATTTGTCCATAATGGTTATCGTTTGTTGTTTCAAATTTCTATTCAAAATCACCTTAAATCTGTCGCAAATTTGATGGCTATAATAATACATCTATTCTCTCTCTTCATTTGTTAAAATAAATTCTTTTACGCTTGGGCTATAAATAAATTTATATTTCATGAAATTTATATTATCCTCATAATATACATTTCAAATAAATTTATTTCCCGTCTAGGCTGTTACGTCATGTGACAATATTTTAACATGTACCTTTATTTCATCAACATGAAATCTTGTACACTGAAAATATATATTCTTGTTTCCCATTCAGTTGATATGACCTATATCGAGGATCTATGTTGTGTTGGCAATGAAATACAACATTTTATTTCATAAACCGTAAGCGATATTCTAGCTATACATTACAGCTACCCAAATAACATAGATGTTTAGTAAACCTTTTACGTAACACGATCCTTCTAGTAATGTTATCATTAACATTACTTGTGTCCATTGCTTGCCTTATGATATTATGATTAATATACAAAACAGGACTGTGTCATGTTTGTATTATAATTGTTTCTTGGTCTCCATTAAATAAATTATAAATTATAAATGTACCTCAGTTATATTGGATCCATTTATAATTCTATTTTATCAAGGGGCTCATAAAATATCATTACTCATTATTAATGAGTGGCAATGATGCTATTTACATATACCTTTTCCCGCACAAGTTATATATAAAGAACTATTATTTTTATCACCACTTATTATAAGCAGCTTTTAATAATAATTACGTTATACATTCCTCATGTGAAAAAATTATATGTATCAATCTTGGAATCAAAAACAAGATAAAAACATTAATGACACAAACACAATCCATATAATTTTTTTTATCTATTAGGTCTGTTCAATATATGAAACCTTTCATATATTCGCGTTATTAAATGATAATCCTTTATCAATGCTTACAGAACTACAACATACTTTTAATCAACACGACAGTCTTATATGACATATTAGTGTTCCTGCTACTATCCAAGATCTGTGAACATTTTAGAATTGAATATTTATATTATTTAGAGTTTTGTGTTTCAAGACCAAGTGCATCTTCTTAAACACTTCTAAATAAATATAAAACTCATGGAACAAAATATTAATATCATTCAATTCATAAGTATAACATATAAAAGTAATTATCTTAGATAACTTTTAGAACACAAATCTAACAAAGCTCTCCTCCTAGACTTCCTTCTAATGGTGAGAGTCTCTGAGTAGTTTGAAGGTTGCTATAGCTCTGAATTAGCGAATTAGGTATTTTGGTTACTTCATTACTTCTTTTCTGTACTGTGTAACTTCTTCTTTTTATAGCTGTGCATATGTTTCAACCATAGATTCTTCTTAGACATTCAATGAACGTAGGATGTTTGTGTTGCATTTCAAATTGAGATTGCGTAGTAGAACGAGTTCTCTAATTTCATAGAGAATCTCGGAAGCAAGGATCTCTTTGGGCGTGTCGGTTCCTCCAAACCGTCTAAGGTTTCTTTGCTTCCATTGTCTATATAAACAAAGACCTAGGGATAAAACTTGGATCTATCTGCTAGAGTTTGCAGGAGTTATAGGAGTAGTGAATTTTTGTATCATCTTTGAATTAGTATTCCCCGAGTTAAGCCATAGGCATCTGTCATTTATAGATTCCCATACATATCTACTATAAAGACATGTGAAAAAGAGATGATCTTTGTTTCCATTTGGTTCTTGCATAATGGGCAAGTTCTGTCCATTTGTAAGTAGTGAATTGTATTTGCCGTGTTCAGCCTATTTAAGACTGCTAGCCATAGTATGAAGCAGATCCTTAGGGTTAAAACTTTGCTCCAAGCAACTTTACACCAAACAACCTTTTGTTTCTTACTTTTTAAGAAGTTTTTCGTGGCTTTGTTTGTAAGTTTAAGGATTAGTTGGGAATACCAGTAGAAGTGTTAAGTCCAAATGACTTTACTTAGATATGATTTTGATATATAACAAAAAGAACAAATAAAAAGAAGACATACAGGTGAAGACAGATAGACGAAGTCAGACAAACGAAGTCAGACAGACGAAGTCAAGCAGACGCAGAAGCTAAGCAGACGCAGACGAAGACGCTAAGCAAAGCAGACGCAAACGCAGAGGCGAATAAAAAAGCAGACGCAGACGCAGATGCGAATAGAAAAGCAGACGCAGAGGCAGATGCGAATAGTAAAATAGACGAAGACGCGAAATAGTAAAAACAGACGCAGACGCAGAAACATAGCCGATAAAATATAGACGGAGAAAAGAAGATGCGAAATTCAAAAAGAAGACGAAGGAGTCAGTTCGAGTTAGTTACAGAACTCAACTGAATAACCGTTTCTTTTAAAGATTCAAGAAACAAGATTCAAGAAGCAAGAATCAAGAAGCAGTTGGAGACAAAGGCTATAAATACAAGTCAAAGTCGAAGATTGCAAAGTTAGACAAAGTTAGACAACGTGAGAAAAAGTTGAAAAGTCGAGTTGAAAATAATTAGCAGATTTACATCTACGTGATCGTAAAAGCATTCTGTTCAAGTTAGCTGAGAGCTATTTTACTGTAACAAGT
>JANZLF010000009.1:16125935-16136166 GCA_026546835.1 Erythroxylum foetidum
ATGGTCCTTGTCAACGTTCTGGCAGAGGGAGCCAACAAAGAATCTTCAGGCTCCAACTCCATGTCCGAATCTAAGGAAAGAGGCGAAGAAGTCACTTCCAACTCCAACCAAAACCATCAATCCTCTAAGAAAGAGAAGTCTTATCGCGGGGTTCGAAAGAGGCCCTGGGGAAAGTACGCTGCAGAGATCAGAGACTCGACGAGAAATGGCGTAAGGGTTTGGCTGGGGACGTTCGATAGCGCGGAGGCGGCTGCTTTGGTTTACGATCAAGCGGCGTTTTCGATGCGGGGTTCGACGGCTGTGCTAAATTTTCCGATGGACATGGTTAGAGATTCATTACAGGAGATGAAATGCAAGTCTGAAGAGGGCTGCTCGCCGGTTGCGGCGTTGAAGAGAAGGCATTCCGTGAGAAGGAAGACGGCTAGCAGAAAAGGCAAAGGGAAAGAGGCAAAGGGTAGACCGCAAAATGTGGTGGAGTTGGAGGATTTAGGAGCAGAGTATTTAGAGGAACTGTTGAACTCGTGTGAAGGCGTTAATCCTTGGTCATCTTAATTTTAATACTTTCTTCTTTTAGTTAGTATGTTCATTTTCTTTCCCACTCTCTTTGTGCATTATCGTGTACCAATAAACAGTCGTGGTCGCCGATCAACGGATCAAGTTGGTGTTCGGACCTCGCAATGGTGGGTAGGGTCAAGTTGCTTTGTTAATTCTCACCTTTTCTTGGTTTAAAGTTGAAAACGATGGTATCTATATTGAACGATCTCTACATTGTTTTCTTTCTCAATAATTGCAATATAGTAACTGGACTGCATATAGTAAGATACAATAAGGAGGGGGGAAAAAAAAACAAAAAGAAGAAGCAAATCCAATACTTATCCTGACCTATTTGAAAGATTGAGAGTGACGACTCAGGATCTTTTGCAAGTGGCCTCAAGAGCCTATCCTTAGAGAGCAGAGAGATATGACTAAATAAAACAATCTTGCACATAGTCTGCCAAGCCATTTAGATATCATGGATATGATGTCGCCTATCTGGAGACTAGAATCTCATATAAAGCATCAAGAATAACTCTTCTCAGTCAGAGAAAACCTTGCAACGGTTAAGAAATGTGGCAAGCAGGTTTATACGGTTAAGTCTATGAAGACCCGCTCCTCCAAGCATTATGAAATATGAATTCAAGAATAGGGTCCCTCGTGGGTTTGTCGGAAAATTTAATAGACATATATGAAAATAAAATTATTTGTTCAAATAAGATTTTTTTTTATTTTCTTAAATTGATGTTACGTACTATAGGATATGGTAGAGTTGCCTGCAGGGCGTAGCTTAGTTGGTTCTGGAGGGACAAGTTTGTTCCAAGGTGTAATGTTCGAATCCCACGGTTTGCAGTGTGAGAGCAACATTCTTGAGCCCCTTGTGAACTTTGAGGGTAGGCTTCTTGTAAGCTGTGGGTTGTTCACCTCCCCTTAACGAACCGCTAAGTACCTGATTTACATCCTCCCAATTGTTTCTTCAGACTGAAATGTGGGGAGCCCTTTGGATTAGGAATTCAACCTTTTGCTCCGAGAGTTGGAAAATGAAAAAGCGCCGGTGCTACCCGCCTGCCCCATACCTTATGCATATACCAATGTTGCTCAGATACGGTAACATGGTTTCGGTGGATCTAGTTCTTTTTTCTTCTCCATAACAATAATTAATTAATAACATGTAATCAATGCAATTTGCAAAATGAAAATATGCATCTTAAGCTCAAATTATGACCCAAACAGTGCTGCTTTAAAAATCCCGATTTGACGTTGCATTTGCACTTCAAGAGTGTTTATAATCGTAGGAGCATAGTTCTAGGCAAGTGGAACAACGGAGGTAACTTGTATGGAAATTCAGCAGTATCTGATAAAGACAGAGTTAAGAAGTTGATTTCTTCCACGCAGAGGTTGAGAGGCATGAAAGCAACATTGTTCAAACATAAGTCTCCAAGTTTCACTTCAATCTGCCTTTTACCGCTGATGAGACCATTATTTCTACTGGAAGGAATGTTTTATTAGCTAAATTCATCTTTCCTTTTCAACCTGAACACGTGAACATGGTCATCATCAATTATCTCGTTTCAAATTTCTTTAGGCCATTATTACATCTCCATGTGGAATGTTTTAGAAAAATGAAAAATCTGTTCATGTTCGTGTTGTATTGTAACATTCCAAATATCTATGTATTTTCGTCCTATGACAATTACAGTGTCGCCATCAGTGATTTGATATGATAATGAGGTCAAAACGTCGGCTTCATTTGTTTCTAATTAACTAATATTAATCTCAAGATCAACGACAAAGTATCACTACCATTTATATGACAGCTGTAAATATTTGAGTCCATTTTTTAAAATAACATTTCAATTAATTAAAGATAAAATTGTGTCCTATATCAAATTCCGCATAATACTGATTATTATTGTTGTTGTTTTAAAATACATGCTTTATTTTGATATAAAAAAGACATTCTAATTCACTTAAACTCAATAATTTACTGAATATCAAAATGTTTAATTACTAACTCAAAAATGGGTGAACTTAAGTCAAGACGATGGTCGATACAGTTGAATTTGTTTGTATTTAGTAATGGGAATTAAAGTCAATAACTAATTCCTTATTTAAATATCAAACATCTATTGCCTCTTCTTTCTCGCATTCCCATAATTTTGAAATTATATCACCTAGAATGCTGAAAGAATATCAAGTTTCCAAGTTTTTTGTTTGTTTGTTTGTGAGAAAGTAAGATAAAAGGGAAAAAAGAATTATCCTAAAAATAGTCTAATCAAATTGTGTAGCTTCTACAAAATCTATAATTAACGAACAGAATTAAGATTTGCAACAGTAATTGCATCTGAAATAATGTGTTACGGTTCACATAGATATTGTAATTTGTTTTTATAATTACACTTAAAATATTTGTAACTATTTTAATTGTACAAAATCTTAGATTAATTCCCTTTTTTTTTTTCTTCCGATAGTTTTACTCGTGTAGTTCTTGATAGAATCATTGCATTGTTATCAATGTCTTCCATCCTTGATGAGGTTCTCTTAAACCCTGATGGGTCTTCTCCATTCAGACCCAACGACTCCATTGAGAATTAATTTCTAGATGCAAATAAAGGAGTCAGGAACTCAGAGCAACTTAACTTATGAAATGAAATCCAAGCTTAATTTGCTGCCAAAGAAGAAAATCCCAAGAAAGAAAGAGCTTTAAAGGGGTGAGGAAGAGACCATAGAGCAAGTACGCAGCAGAAATAAGAGATTAAACGAATCGTGTGTACGAGTTCGGCTGGGTATATTTGACACCGCGAAGCTGCCCTTTGCTGTGCTAAATTTTTCGGCGGAGAAAAGAAGCCAGTTACTAGCAGAGATGAAGTATGGTTTCAAGGGCAAATGCTCGTCGGTGCAGGTACTAAAGAAGAAGTCAGATTTTGCGGTTTTTTTGTACAATAAAAAATTAGAAAAAATTAAACAATCAAAAGTGAAATAACAAATCGACACCAAAATTGTTAATGCATCTTGACTTTTTCTATATCTGCGAGACTCTCACTCAACTTAATTCTTTTACTAACGACATTAGTTTTTTATAAAGCTTAATTGAGCCGACATTATTCAACCATTGACACTATCTCTCGTCTTTATTACTTATGAAAGAATTTTACACCCAATAATACGATCGACTCATTTTAACCTCAACAAATAATTTTTCTTAACAATCTTTTAATGAAAGAACGTTAAATAAACAACTTAAGTGGTTAAACAAAAATTCAACATAAATAAAAACACTTGAGATAAAAAGCAATTCCTCTAAATATGCCGTTTTATCAACGAAAGAATGAGAAGTTATTCATCGAAAGGTCTATTGTGAGGCTTCAATATCATCACAAAAAATTTCATTCACAACAGTTACAAAACTTCTCAAATCAATAAACGTTTCTTCGCCGAAACGTCATACACGAAGAAACGTCATACACAAAGGGCCGCAACAACTAAGATAACTACTTAAGTTTTTCGCACCAAACTAACAACAAAATAGCAGCTACAAAGTTACAAACTTTTGAAATTTTCACATACCAACACAAAAAACGATAGCCACTAAATTACTCAAGACAACCCTCAATTTTTGTTTAAGGATGGAAGAATACTCAGCTGCAGAAAATCACGCAATCAACCAAAAGCATAACTCCAAAATTTCGTGATCCCTTAACAGAAAAATTCAGCAACACCCATAAAAACTAATTGCCCAATTGCTCTCAATGGACGTTCAAAACAGAGGAAAACACAGTTATAAAAATCACCGAAAATCAATTATTACACAACTCTCTATTGGTTCTTCAAAAATAAAAGAATATGCAGCTGATGAACAAACACATAATATCCACGAAAACTCCCTTCATGTTTTTGGCAATTATCAAAGAGAACATCAACAGAACATTCCCGTATGCAAGAACAAGGACTTAGATTGCATAAAAAAATCAATTGAAAGATAGTCACTCACCCAACCTATACAACAATCATCTCCTCTATTGCAATAATGTATTTACGACAATAATAAAAAAGAACCATGAAAGTGTACTACCGTAGGCACATCTAAAAACAAGATACTCAAATCATGTAAGAAGTCTTCATGTAGTAGAATTTTTCATTCATCATAACTTTTAGTCACATGATGCACATTCACATCTTTTACAAAATTAGGTTTTATCTAAGTCAAACTCAATGTATCTTTTTTCCTTATCTTGATTTGAATTTGAAGTCTTTTATTATTTTAGAGATTTAATTATAAAAAAAAGTCAAAATTAAATAATAAAATACATATACCATATATCTTATAAGATAAAAATGCGGTGGCAAGAAGAAATGAAGGCCAAGGGGTTGGAAAAGATAAGGAAGTGCTGGTGTTAGATGATGAAGAAAGTGACTAGTATTTGGAGCAACTTTTGACTTCTTGTGACATTGTAAATTCTCAGTAAATCAACTTCAAAAATGGTGTTAACGTGCACACTTCTCTAAATCAGTTTAATATGAAATGAGATGATAGTATTAACACCTGCTTTTATGATCTAAGTTCTAATCCAAAGGCAACTAAGATGAATAGTGAGTTAAAAAGATCATTTGAATTTTTTTTTTCTTAAATATACCATTACCATTTCTTCATATGAATCTCCACTTTTACAATGACGACAGAACTTTGTTTACTTTGGCTGAGACTTCACTTCCCTACACTGACTCTGACTAACACTCATTATACCAATGTTTCTTAATTTGAAGGTTGTTAATGGGTATGTGATGATTTTTACTCTCTTATAGCTGTCATTTTGTGAAAATGCATTGCTCGTTCATAGTATTATTTACCTACTTTTTTACTCGTTTACAAAAAGCCTACGATCACTCGCACCTCAACGTTTAGGTTCGCACAAAACAAATGAATAACACTATGCTGCTCCAAAGTCTTTTTTAGAGTAAAAAAACATAAACCTTCTTTATAGTTTAAGAAATTATAGAAATGCTTCTTAATTTTTAAAAATTTTGAATTTTTTTCTAGTTTTAAATTTAAAAAAAAAACACCTTCTTTCAGATTTTGAATAAAATAACAAAAAATATATATAATATGGACTTTAAATGTGGACTAATTAAGTAATATTTATATGACGATTCAACATATTTATACGATGATTCAATATAATTCTTAAATTCGAACTAAAATAATTAAATCTGACACAAATAAATAATTTATTATAATTATTAATTTAAGTTAAATTTAATTTGTTTAGGTCATGTTTAAAATCTGAGTTAAATTATCATATTAATGACAGTTAATTAGTTTATATTATGTATGTTTTGCCATTATTTTTTAATCGAAATCTAAGAGAATGAGTTTTTTAAAAAATTAAAAACTAAATTTTTTTTTCAAGTTTAAAGATCAAGAGATTTTTTCAAATTTTATTAAATTACAAAGGAGGAAATTTTACGCCATAAAAAATAAACAATAGAAGAACCTAAAAAAGAAGTAAAAATAGAAAGGATAAGTAATTCTAAAATGCTTAATTTTTTTTTAAAATTTTTTAATTTAGTACCTAAGTTTTTAAATTTTTTAATTGGGTAACCAACCATTTAAAACTTTACATATTAGTCATTTAATTAAAAATTTAAAAATGTGAAACACCTAATTGAAAAAACTTTAAAAAGATTAGAAATTTTTTAATATATTATCCAAAATAAAAACATTAATGAAGCGTGAATGGGTTTTGAAACTGATAACACCCTTGACGTCAGCCCTAGAATTACTGACCAGTTGAAGCGTGAATGGGTTTTGAAACTGATAACACGCTTAGCTAACTGATAACACCCTTGACACAATTTCTCGCTAACATGTACCAGTTTGCAGTTCCCCAGCATCAACTTCAACAAGTCCATCTTCAACTAAGCTGGAGTTAGCTAAGCGTGCCATGTCCTTGGGTCCTCCTTGCCTGTTTAAATATTCCCATTCCGAATGCCCAATTTCGTCTCATAATTGTGAAAATGTGTATGTTATTGTGTTTAATTCATCCGTGACTGACCACTCTTCTCCTGATTCATAAGTCGCTTAATTTGGAGATTTGAAGGAATAACAATCATGGAATTGCTGATTTTAAAGGATAATTATGTTATGAGATAAATAGACACATTAATAATTATTAATTTAAAGAATTTTCTGTAACAACTTAACCTTTATCAAGTAACTAGTATAAAATATTTTTTAAGGTGAATATTGTTAAGTTATTAATTAAAGAAGCGTTTAGTTTCACTTCTATTTTTTCACTGTAATTTTTAGTTTTTTCAAATAAAAATAAAAACATGTTTAATTGTTAATATGATTGTAATTATATAAAAACAAAATTTTGCTTAGTTTTTAATAATTAATATATCAAATAATTAAATAATATATATTTAGTTGATGCTAAATTAGATTATAAAAAACATAAATTACTTTTTATAAATTTCATAAATTTTGATAACTAGAAAAAATCAAAACTGTAAATTCAAATAAATAGGTTTTTTACTAAATTTTAAAAACAAAAACAAAAACAAAAATAAAGAGGCTATAATTCTTTTTCATAATTTTAATTTAAAGCAACTTTTGAGTATATAAGCAATGAAATTGACTATCTTTTTTTTTTTTTGATTCGAGAAAACTCTGTAGGCGGGCCAAGCGGGCACACCTCGTTGAGGGCTCAATTGGCGCACCACCCTACAGGTAGGCCAAGCGAGCGCACCTCATCATTGAGGGCCCAACTAGTTCTCCATCTACAGGTAAAACCCCGGCTGTCCCAGGCTCTTACAAGAGGGGCTAGCATGGAATCGAATATGGGACCTAACCAAAGTCAAACACCGCTCTCAACCATCGAGCCACACCCCTTGAGGGCTTTGTTGAGAAGGTGCTAATTAAGAACTTATAAAAGTCAACATTTCTAATTAATTACTCTTTCATCTCACTGCATTGTAGCAATTTGTAATTATGGATATAAATCAAGTTGATCATTGTATGTTCTATTAATTTTAACTATTAGATCTAAACTTAACTGATTGAACTGACAATTTATGAATAAATTTTTAGTTCAAGTAAATAAAATTTATTTAAGTCCAACTTTAAAAATTTTAAGTATGATCAATCTAATTTTCTAAATATAAATAAATTGTTCAAATAATACATAAATTATATATTTGATATATTAAATTTTGACGAACTAACAAAATAAAGTTAATATTTTGAAAAACTATACAATCTTACATAACTTAATTATGATAATTATGAACTACAATATACTAATATATAATATGTGCTGGTTAAAGTATATTAAAAAGGAAAAATTAAATAACACATTGCTTTTTAAAATACAATAATATATCTTCTTTTCCTAAATAAAGTTTTTAATACATAGAGGAAATTTTCATTTAGCTGCATCAAAATTTGTGATTGCAATCAATAGACATTTTAGAAGTTAAACTAATGTATTTAACATTAAAGTAAAGGGGTTTTCTGGAGTGATCGAACAGCCTTATTTCTACTATTATTTTTCAAAGAGACAAACTGCTGTTAAGTTCATTGACTTCAAGATATGGAATTCTGCATCACCAGTTCCAGGGCATCTCTTCCCTTTCATCGTGCGATAAGACGATAATAGCAGAGAAATATCAATAACTCTGAGCGGTAGTAACAGATAGATGCATGTTTGTGTTATTTGATTTCTTTTCTTCCAGAGCCGGCCGTCGGCGTCGGGGGCTCAATGGATAATGGTTTTCATTCTTTAAGCAAATATATTTGATTCCTAGGGAAGCGTTCCTCCAATAGTGATAAGTAGTACGTACTAACAAACAAGGGAGGTGGAGGTGGAGGTTGCATACATATATTGCTGTGTTACTGCCCAATTATTATGGTAAAGGAGTAAGGGTGACCAGACCAGAGTCATGCCAAGCTCCACGTTTTCGGCTAACATGTGGACAGTCCTTCAAAGGGTGGGCGTGGGCTAGCTCTGGATAAGCCTTCCTGCTTTGCGAAGAACAAGGAAGAGATATTAATTATATGTAGCTGCTTTTTTTTTTTTGTTTTTTGACAAACAGATTATTTTTATAAAGTAAAATTGCAAATTTATAATTATAAAAGAATAATACTCGCCTTCACTTGTGATTTTAGTATTATCAAATTAGTACGAATTTGTTTGTTATATTTATTTATTAAATAATTTATTTAAAACATAATAATATATAAATTAATACACACATATATATAATATACAATTAAATAATCTATAATATTTTACTAAAAAAGTAAAAAGTAGAACTTTTTATTATTTATATCTGGCAATAGATAAGATGATGCACTGAAGTTTCACCAGCATCCCTTAACAATTTGTCATATTGCTTAAACCCTACCTGCCATGATGTAAGAAGAAGAATAAAATGGCCAAGTCCACTATTAGGGTGTACCCTAAACACGTCTCAAGCTGAATTATATGCCTGACATTGTAATGACTAAAAAGTTTTTTTTTTTTATAAGAGGAAATCTTGTAGGAGGATCAAGCGGGCACACCTCTCTGAGGGTTTAATTGATGCATCACCTTACAGTCGGGCCAAACGGGCACATCTTTCTGAGAACTCAATTGGCGCATCACCTCACAGGCGGACCAAGTAGGCACATCTCATTATTGAGGATCCAATTAGCTCTCCATCTACAGGTAAAACCCTGATTGTTCCAGACTCTTATAAGAGGGGCTAGCATGAAATCGAACCTGGAACCTAACTAATGTCAAACTTCGCTCTCAACCATCAAATCACACCCTTTGAGATCGACTAACAAGATTTCCCAACTCTAATCTGATGAAAGTGACCAAAAAAAAAAACAATCATCGCTAGGAATTAGTATTTCAGATGTAGTACCACAAACTAGTACCAAACAAAGGACCAAGGATTTCTTTGGCCAAGAGACTAAGTGGGAATTCTTGATTTTGAAAGTTAATTAGGACCAACAGCTCTAACAGGCTTTCCTTATTAAGTATTTGTTTGTCTGCCACTCGACTTAATTTTGGATTGATGATCAGTCTTGTTATAGGACAAACGAGAAACATAAACACGTAACAAAAGGAAACATGTAGAGGACAAAGCAGTAGTTGGAGCTGACGATGGCACTAGCTAAGAAGAGGACAGCCTATGGTCAGTGAGGTGCCTACTTTTCGCTTCAATAAATTAATTTCAGGAATTCGTGAAAATAAAGGGGAAAAAAACTTTATAATTGCCTGAGTTTTAGTATTTTAAATACTTAAACTTTAATTTCATTAGATGGATTGTAAGATACACACGCCTCAATCAGTGTGTGAAAATGTTTATTGAAAAGTTCAGGGCAAAAGATATTTTACCGGAGTTAGTATCGGATTGAATTTTAATACGGTATTATATCGAGATTAGTTAATATTGAGTATCGTTTGGAATAATATTTTAAATTTATAAAATAATCTTTAAATTTTTTAAAAATTATAAAATAGTCTATTGTTATATTGTATATTTTTAACCATATCTCCAACAATCATATTAATAAATAATAATCACAATTTTAATTTAATTTATGAAATTAATTTAATAATTATTAATAAATACAATTAAATTTAAAATATATTTTTAAAATATATAAATTTCAAATAAATTTTGATTTAATAATTAAAAATATATA
>JANZLF010000009.1:16136266-16147268 GCA_026546835.1 Erythroxylum foetidum
AACCATCGAGCCACACCCCTTGAGGGCGAAATTGACTGTATATATATATATATATATATATATATATAATATGTATAAAAATTTAATTATTATTATCCGTGTTAAATAGATAATTAAATATATGTTAACTTATAAATTGTATATTCTAATAATTATTAATTAGTTATTTAAAATAAAATGATAAAATTAAATGAATTAATATGATCAAATTATCTAACTTGTTTTCACTTCTCACTAGACCCAATCTCTGGGACAAGCCACACTCAATAGGCGACTGGGTGGATCTTGCAATTTGGATGTCAACTTTGATGCGTCTTGTCCTTTATATATGTATAAAACTTTCTTCACTATAACTAATCCTTGGTTGTTCGAAAGAAAACCCAGACACTGCCCAGTGGAAATGCAGATGATGACTACCATCTTTTTACGACCAAGGGAACATGGTATAGTATCATGCCGTAAGTTCTGAGAAAATTTTCTTTCTACTTGAAACGAAGAAATTGGTCACTCTTCGTGCCCTTAGGCCGTAGCAGTAGAAAGAAGAAGAGGATTGTGTGCCTTCGTGGGCTGAAATTTTGAGAAGAGCAACTTTTATTTAAGATGACACAATCTTCCTGATAATGGCCCATCCGTTAGAATAAGTATCTCTACTATTATCTAAAATTAGCTCTGCTATTTATGAACCTAAATGGATTGCTAATAAGTCCCGAAGCTCAAATCCTAAATTATATATATAAAAAAGAAACCTTTACCTCGATAATCATATGTCAGTCAAAATAACGAGGCAAGTATCAGGGAAGCAGAAGGATTTGACAACGACGAATTAATTTTTTGGATTAAAATTCGAAATCATTCTCACCGTCCCCGATGCATTTTATAATTGTTCAGGTAGTGGCATTTACTTTATAGACCAACGGTATTAAATTAAGGCAACTGGCCATATCTGTTATTTCCTAGATTTAGTAATCGTCACACTGAATTATAGTATATATTTTCAATCAGAGGCCCACCCAACAAGGGCAAGGGGGAGCGTATGTGGCAAA
The DNA here is from genome assembly GCA_026546835.1 of Erythroxylum foetidum. NCBI lineage: Eukaryota > Viridiplantae > Streptophyta > Magnoliopsida > Malpighiales > Erythroxylaceae > Erythroxylum > Erythroxylum foetidum. Next base: position 16,137,310 of record JANZLF010000009.1, read on the forward strand.
ACAAAACACATCGTGAGGTACGTCAGCAAATTTGGCTTCTAGTAGCCGCCGGAGATTTGTCGTTTACTGTCTGTAAGGTTTTGAAATTGGAATATTTTAATTTCATGCTACCATCCGATTCCGATGTATCTGTCAACCCTATAAGACTAAATTCTGAGGACGTGGAGACCAACTTTCATCTAATAATAGTGTAAAAGGTGCAGGTTCATCATCTTTTAAATCCATAATAACTTAAGGACAAGGATGGAAAGTCAAACTAGGGTTCTAATTCATTTTTCTTTATGTCATATATTTAGACGCATCTTAATTTTTCTTGCATCAGTTTTAAATTTTAAGTTTTAAACAATTTAGTTAGTCACTTTTAACATAAATAGGGATGCACGTACGTATCTGCTAACAAATGTAAATATGTAATTATGATTGTGGATTTCTTAAATTAATATGCTCATTAATATACAAATATGTTCCCATCTTAAATCATTTTCTTTATTCATTCTTTAGTTATTGCATGTATGAGGTAATATTAATAGTGTAATTTTAACATTGAGTCTTATCATTCTTATCAATATAGCAAATTTATATTCATACTATAAACCAAATCGAAAAACGAATTTCATTTATTAGAGACTGAAAAAAAACAATACTCAAATTATTCAACAAAATTTACTTCCAACTTTAAATTTTAACTTTACTTTGACCTATGAAATATTAAAAAATTATAGGTCAAGTTGGTTTAAATTAGTACTACTAAAATGTTGTCAGAAAAACAATATTTTATCGTGTTATAATTATATCTTAAGAGTTTTTCTCATTATTACTTTAACATATTTAATTCTTTTTGAAAAGTCTAGTATTTTAGATGTTAATTTGTAGCGTATGTAGGTAAAAGTATTTTTTTCTTGTATATTTTTCCTCCTTTTTCCTCATATATATATATATATATATACACACACACACACACACTTGAGGTTAGACTTTGCTAGTGTAAATTTACACAATAATTAGGGGCCAAATAAGGACACAGAATAAGTAAATACAAATTGAACCTAATCACTATAATCACAGAGTTATCTCCTCTAACTTTTTTTCTTTTGGTTACAACACTCCCCTAAGTTGGAGAAAAAATGTATTCCAATCCTATCTTCTTCAAGAACTCGTGGAACATCGAACCTGCTACAACTTTAGTTAGAATATCTGCCAATTGCTCACTTGAACGGATGTGAGGAACCAAAACTTCTCCATTGTCGATTTTTTCCTTGATAAAATGCCTATCAACTTCAACATGATTTGTGCAATCATGTTGTATAGGATTATGAGCAATATCACACGCAGCTTTATTGTCACAATAAAAATTTATAGGTTTAATAAAATCAATTCCCAATTCTTAAAGTAGATTTTTTTACCCATAATATTTCGCATACTCCTACTGCCATGCCTCTATATTCTGCTTCTGCACTTGATCTTGCTACTACTGGTTGTTTCTTACTATGCCATGTTACTAAATTCCCACCTACAAATGTTAGATACCTAACATTTGACCTTTATCATCAATTGATCCAGCCCAATCTGCATCAGTATAAACACTCAACCTTCATATATTTTATTTTTGAAAATAAAATTCCTTTCCCCAGTGAGTTCTTTAGGTATTTTATGATTCTCATCACAGCCTCAAGGTGTTCTTCACATGGTGCATGCATGTAGTGGCTGACCACACTTATTGAATAAGTGAGCTCAGGATGATTACTGATGTACTCTCACAATCTTGGGTTAATTTGATTTTTTTTCTGTAACTAGCGTATCAACTGGCTTGCAAGTTGTCATTCCCACTTCTTTCAACAATTCTAACACGTATTTCCTTTGGCTCATCAGTATTCCTTTCTTCGAACTTAAGACTTCAATCCCTAGAAAGTATTTCAATTCTCTTAGGTCTTTCATTTCAAACTGAGTTGATAAATATTCACGTAGCCTTCTTTTTCTGTAGCATCATTCCCTGTGATAATCATATCATCTATATATATAATCAACAAAGTTATTCTATCCCCAAACCTTTTAAAGAACAAGGTATGGTCAGGATTGCATTGTTTATAACCAAAATCTTTCATGGAATTTATAATCCTTCCAAACCATGCTCTAGGGGATTATTTCAATCCATACAACAATTTCTTCAACCTATGGACCCTTTTACTTCCTTCCGTCTTCAAGCTACAACCAGGTGGTAAATCCATATATACTTCTTCTTCAAGAACACCATGTAAGAAAGCATTCTTCACATCATATTGATACAATGACCAATCATAATTAAAAGTAAGAAAAAGAAGTATACGTACTGTATTGATTTTTGCAACAGGTGCAGAAGTATCCTCATAATCTATTCCATATACTTGGCTATACCCCTTTGCTACAAGTCTTGCTTTAAATCTTTCAATCTCGCCATTGGCCTTGTATTTTACTATGAAAATCCATCTACATCCGACTTCTTTTTTCCCACTGGGTAAGTCTACCACTTCCCATGTTCCATTCTTTTCCAATGATTTCATTTCTTCTTCAATGCCTTTCTCCACCTTGGGTCTTCTAAAGCATCCTGCATACTATTAGGAACAGAAACTACAGATATTTAATTCCAAAAAGACTGAGATTCCCTACTAATCCTATGATAAGACATGTGATTAGCAAGAGGGTATCTTGGGGTAGAAGATAGAGTCGGTTCATATGTCTGTTTTGGCTTACCTCGAGTGGTTCTGTTCGGTAAGGATCGTTTTTCTTCAACATCAAGTTGAGACATACGTGGTTGTACTTAAGGAAGTTCATCTATATTTTCTTCTTCGTCCTCAGCTCCTAAGTCCATACGGTGATCCTGTCCATCTTTAACTTCACTTTGTATTTCATTACTTTGACTTTCATCATATAAAATTTCGTCATGCATAGGTTCTGTTTGTGGTAAAAAACAGTCTTTATTTTCATGCACGGTACTAGAATCCATGGTTTCAAAATCATTTTGTTCACGTAAACTATGCAATGTGTTTTCCTTATGTAAACCATGCATTACACTTTGTTCATGTAAACTATATACAAATTCATTTTCACTACCTTCATTTCTAGTGGACTGCAAGTATTCTAATTCATATTTCTCCCCCTTACTTATAGTTGCCTCCTTTTCATAATAAAAAGTACTTTCATGGAATGTTACATCTCTAGTTACAAACACTTTCTGTAAAGTAGGACTATAACACCTATACCCTTTTTGATTCACCCCATACCCAACAAAAACACATTTACATGCTCGTGGATGGAGTTTACTTTTTCATTCATTAGAATGCACATGTACGAACTCAATGCAACCATATACTTTTGGAGACAAATTAGAAATCGAAGGCATTGTTATATGATTAGCCAATTCGTCTAGAGGGGTTTTGAGTTTAAAATCTTTGAAGGAAGTCGATTTATCAAGTAAGTGGATGCAGTAATTGCTTCGCCCCAAAACTATAGTGGCCTTCTAGACCCAATCAACATAGACCTTGTCATTTCTAACAAATGCCTATTTTTTTGTTCAGCAACACCATTTTATTGTGGGGTATAAGGATATGAGGTTTGGTGAATAATACCATGATTTACTAAAAAATTCGACAATTCATGATTCACGTATTCACCTCCATTATCGGTTCTTAAGATTTGTATTTTCATGTTATATTGATTTGAAATCATGACAAAGAATTTTTGAAATAAATCACAGACTTTACTTTTATTTTTCATGAGACAAATCCATGTCATATGACTACAGTCATCTATGAATGACATAAACCATTTTGCACCAATTAAAGTAGGAATTTTGCAAGGACCCAACACGTCAAAATGAACAAGCACAAATGGTTTAGGACTACGATTAACATGAGATTTAAAATTCATATGGTGACTTTTTTCCAAAGCACATACAACACATTCAAAAGATTTCAAATCAAGATTCATAAATTTATTCGAAAATAAATGTTTCAAATATCCAAACGAAGTGTGACCAAATTGTTTATGAATAAGCCAAAGTTCAGAAATACTAGATGAAATAGCGGATAAACTTGATGTCGTTGCTAAAGCTTTCGAAGATGAAGGCTTAAGATCCAAATAATATATATTTCCCTTCCTAGTGCCACAGCCAATCGTCTATCTTGTCTTGATGTCATTAAAAACACAAAAATAAGGCCAAAATATTACGATGCATTAAAGTGCAGTTGTTATTTGCGCAACAGATAATAGGCTATAATTTAAAGAGGGAATAACAAGAATGGAGTTGAGGTTTATTCATTTAAAGTTTTAGAACCTTCACCAATTACGGTTACAATTTCACCACTCGCAGTTTTGACTTCATGGATGGTTGGTTTGTGCATATTCACAAGACAATCAGAAGTCATATGCCTAGTCGCTCCTGAATCAATAATCCAAGTATCTACACTAGACAGAGAGGAAGCTTTAAAAGACTTACCAATAGATATGACATTCAGGACAGTTGAATGTTCTTTCTCCCCCTCATCAACCTGTTTTTCTGATAAGGAAGCCTCCATAAGATTTGCCTTCCCTTTGCGTTTAGGTGTTTTTTTCGAGATCCCACCATGATGTATATCCTATATTAGTATAGTAACATGCAACTGTGTGACCAACTATCTCGTAATCTGTACAGTATAATTGACTACCTCCCTTTTTTCGAAAGACTTGGAAACCTCATAGCTCCTTTAGGTGTTCCCATTGTTCTTTTGCTTACGAAATTTTCCACCCTTGGCCATAATTACTGTAGCCTCTCTAGTTGATTTAGTTCGATGTAGGACCCTTCGATTAGCTTCTCGATGCACATAGACATATGCTTTTTTCAAGATATGGCTTAGGTTTCATTCTCAAAATCTTACCACAAACTTGGTCATAATCAGAATCCAAATTGTTTAAGAATATATAAACACACATACGTTGAACTGAATCCTCATATATTTTCACATCATCAGGATCTTTCATAACAACAGTTTCACGATAATCCAATTCGGTAAAGAGTTCAGAAAGCTCACCAAAGTAAATGGCTAAGGTCCGACCAGCTTGTCTAAGCATCCATGTCTTTTGATGCAATGAAAAAATATGGGTTTCATCGCTTCTATCATAATACGCCTTAAATAAAGTTGTCTAGATTGCTCTAGATGTAGGTAATCGCATATATCTCTTCATCAGCTCTAGTTTCATGTTGGTGATTAATTTTGGTATTGAATGATGGGTTGGTTATTTGGTTCAACAGTTTTTGAACTACTGCCTGATGCAGCAGTTTGGAGATATCATCTGCCATTTGAAGCGAGTTTCAGGTGAGAGGGATATGTTCAAGAAGCTATATAATATGAGGTTTCGCAGATGGCTCTGATACCATGAAGCGTATGTGGGTGAAAGTACATTTTTCATATATCTTTTCCTTCTTTTCCTCGTATATATACATTTGAGATTTAGGTTTTGCTAGAGTAAATTTACAATGATTATGGGCTAAATAAGGACACAAATAAGTAAATACAAACTGAATCCTAATCACTATAATCATGGAGTAATCTTCTCCAACTTTTATTCTTTTGATTGCAACACAAAATCCTCATCATTGAGAGGTACTTCATAATCATTATCATTCAAATTTAATGCACCAGATGACATGTCAATGCTTTCTCATCCAAGAAATTATATTAAAATTAATAATGATAATAATGAAAATAATATACCTTTCCTAAAGCTTTAAATTGTAGTGAACAAAAACCAAGTCATGCAACCTCTTATACTCCAATCTATTCATTTTCTTTGAGTGAATAAATTCAAATGTGCTCCAGTTTTGTTCACAACCTATTGCACTCACACATTGACTTAAAATTCAAATTGCAAATCGTTTCAATTTTGAAACACCATTTCCAAATTGATCCCACCAAGAAATTGTAAGTGATAAGATAACAAAAGTAGTGTTATAAAAAAATAAAGTGATAATTAATTTTCAACAAATAAGAAAAAGTAAATAACTAATAACTGGAGAAAGTTTTCCTCTTTGTCGAATTACAATCGACATTTCAAAATCTCTATAAGACAATTTGTAAAGCTTTATTTGTAAGCTTAAAAGATCTTCCATCGCATCAATGCTAACAATTGTTGTAATAGTTAAAAGCATTCATTTATTAACTTCAGCTTGTTTAGTAAGATCCAGTCTAAAATAGACACTAGGATTCAAAAATGGCCCAGCTACAAACAATAGAGAAGAAAGTTGTTTTTCCCTTCTCTCATTAATGATTGAAAGATATAGTGTGTATAAAGAAGGCTTTATGTCAGATTGGCCTTAATTGCTTTTGTCGCTCTCTCCATGACATAAAAAATATAACCCATTGTTGGTTTTTCTTCACTATTAGCCAAGCAAAGCATGCTCACTAAAGGCTCATAAACTCTAATAACAAAATTGACATTGAAACCAAAATTCTCTATCTTCTAGTATAATATTACAAACCTCCACTCTAGCATTAGACCTAGTATGTTGAGATACAATCCACTTATCACTTGTAAACATTTATCTTAACTTTTTCTTCATCAAAACAAAAGACTGAAGTGATAAGAAATTTGTGGCAAATCTTTTCACAGCAAGAAGACATAAATTCCTACCATTGGTAAATTCCTTTCTCATCAAATTTAATACTCATGCACGATTATAAATGAACTTTGCCACCTTTTTAGCTTTCTACATAATTTCATTAATAGTATGAAAACACCTAGGATCCTCTATATTTTCCAATATTTGGTCAATGCAATGTGGAACACAAGGAATCTAATAGAGCTATTTAAGAATAAACCAAAAAATTATAATAGGATCTTGTCTCCTATTTTTCCAACCATCACATATAATTGGACATCCATAAGTACCCCAATTCACTCTTCTTTCAGCCAAATAACTTCTAATTTTAGAAACAGTACAACTCAAAAATTTACCTTTTAAGTCATCAATCGAAGGACCTTTGTATCCTAGACTATAAAAGGCTATTGCATTTATTATAGGTTGATAATAATAAGACTGAGAATTATTGAATGACGAACCTGTATCATACCGCCATCTAGCTACTGTCATATTGACATTGTGAGCCGCATCTCTTGATTGCATTGCATTACGAATTGAAGGTTGGGCTTCAGGAGTTGTTTGTGGTGTAAAGAAACTAGTCACCTACCTTATTCTCTTTCTGACATCAGATTTTGATACTTCTTCTTGAGCCTGAGATGGAACACTACTAATACTAGTACCACCACTACCACTACCATTACCACTTCACCTTCAGCATTTCCAAAATCACCATGAAATCTAGAAAACAAACTTCTACTACTAATTTCAAAATTCAACCTTTCCCTTCTATCTCTCTTATATTGATATTCGTTAAACAATGTTTTCATCTGTCATTTGAAATCATGACTTACTTTTTTACAGGGTTTCATATCTCCCCAGCTAATTTTTTTTAATCGGGTGATTCCTCCATCTTTCAAATGCTTGTTACAAAACAAACAAACAGTATGATTCCTCATACCGGGAACCGATGCAACATGAACCCAAGGTGGATCATTGTATCTTCCTGAAGTGGGTTGATTAGAAGTACTTGAACTTTCTTTCATTTATCTGTAAAAATAAATGAACGCATATATCAAAATAAATAACACATAAAAATAAATAACACATTATTTCAATACACAATATGCATATCCATCTTATAGAATATAACTCATTCTTTATGATTACATTACATACAATTCAATTTCATGGAACATAATTCACTATAATTCAAAAGCTAACAATTCAAAACATTCAACATATATAGTTACACAAAACATATATAAACACAATCACAAAACATTCATAAACAATTTCCATTTCTAAAAATTTTCAACAATTTCTATTTCCAACAATCACAATACATGCATAAACAATTTCGATTTGCAACAATTTTCAGCAATTTTCATTTCCATCATCCACAAATCATACATAAACAATTTCCATTTTCATTAATCACAAAACATTCATAAAACAATTTTCATTTCCAACAATCACAAACATTCATAAACAATTTCCATTTCTAACAATTTTCAACAATTTCCATTTCCAACATCCACAAATCATATATAAACAATTTCCATTTCCATTTCCAATAATCACAATACATTCATAAAACAATTTCCATTTCCAACATCCATAAATCATACACAAACAATTTCCATTTCCAACATCCACAAATCATACATAATTTCATTTCCATTTCTAACAATTTCCATTTCCATTTTCAATAATCACAATACATTCATAAAATAATTTCCATTTCCTACATCCACAAATTATACATAAACAATTTACATTTCCATCATCCATAAATCATACGAAAACAATTTCCATTTCCAACAATTTTGATTTCCATTTTCAACAATACATTCATAAAACAATTTCCATTTCTAACAATTTCAATTCAAAGTTTCTAATATGAGGATCAAGTTAAAGGGTATCATATAATTTACATAATTGCCAAATAATAAATAGCATATCTTATACAATTGGTCATACACATCTATCCATAACATGATGATCAAGTTAGAAGATATATTTATAACATGAGGATCAACCGATCAAGTTAAAGGATACAGCTTCTTTGGAAATGTTTTTTTTTCTTATTTAAAGCTTTGAATCTTCTTTTCATTTTTAACAAACCATAATATTCTATACACCATTCTGTATTTCGTTCTTAGATATATAAGTTACTTTTTCAATTTTAATTTTTATTAATAAGTAAGTATAAATGATTGGAACCTACAATAACAACATATTCACAATTTGAAAACAAGAAAGTTCTTTTAGGGATACATTTATTATATCACTATTTTCACATATTTTCTATTAAAAATATTTGTTATACCCTACCCACACATATATATAACCAAATAATTCAAGTTCAACACATTTTATACTCAATTAATTATTTACCCAAAATTAATACCCAAATAAGCAAATACTATCATTAACTACAACCGAATTATTATTAATTTCCAATTGTATAATTTTATACTCAACTAGTTATTTACCTTAAGTCAATACCCAAATATTAAACATAAAATACAATTTTTGATTTACAACTTACAAGTTACAAACGTACAACATCCAACATTAATTGTCAATTAATGATTTAAGTTTTTACAATTTTACAACTTTAATAGCTTTAATATTATCGGTTTATGTATGTTTTAAATTTAAATTGTTTCCAACTTCAACTTTCTAAGTTTCAGAATCAATATTCAATAAGGTAGGTCGTGTATTTCATAATTTTTTCGTCTAAAAACAAACCATAAATTTCTGATTCTTTATAACCAAACAGAACAATCAATCTTTATTCTTTATAACCAAACATAACAACCAAATAATTGAAACAACTCATTCTCAGTCATCACCATGATTGATATAATTCCATTTCCAATATTTAGATCACAAATGACAAAACAAAATCATGAGCATTCAACAATTCAATTCTAACGTCCATCCAATTCAGATATATGCAAATTGTACATCAGAAACCAATTTCCAACGTCCAACCAATTCACAAATCCATCATCTAACCAATTCAAAAATTCATCATCCAATTCCAATCCAACATAATCAAAAATGTAAGTAAGCAGAAAAAATCAAAAACAAAAAAACACCCAAAAATAATTCACTTGCTTTAGGTCTTCGGGTTGGGTGACGGGTCAGAGGCGTCCAGTGATTTCCCATGTAGATGTGCCTAAGCTATGACCTTCTCTCCTCCTTCAGACTTTCAAAGGCGATTGGCAATGACGTGGTGCGGTGTAGCAGTGGCATCTTCAGGTCCCCGTGAAGGGAGGTTGAAGATGGTGGCGTCTTTGAGGACATCAAGGGAGGAGCCAAGGAGGATGAGGGAAGGAGGAGAGACAGAGAGCGGGGG
>JANZLF010000009.1:16228718-16238816 GCA_026546835.1 Erythroxylum foetidum
GAACTCCCTTTTATCTTTCTAATGACACTAATTTTGCAAAATTTCGATTTCGGGGTAAAAAGTTATAATGTTTGTAATTCTGAAACTTTCCTGCAAATCCAGACCTCATACTTAGACGTGGCCACGTCTAGTCTTTCAACCTCTTAGACGTGCCCTCGCCTAATCTCTGAATGTCCTCCTCTCACTCTTGTGCTTGTAACTTTTTTGGTTGGCCTCGGACTCACTTGGTTTTCGAAGCAATGGTTTAAAAAAAAAATTTCTAGCGAAATCAAGGAAGCTCCGATTGAAGTGATTTTCATTGCTGATTTTATAGTGGCATGAAATTTCATATCAGCTTAGGAATTGGATTTTATTTTGGGCCCTATGAAGATTAATTTTTTTTTATTTGGAGGATAATTGAGATGAATCTTATTTAATTGACCCCATACTTGGACATAAGGATGAGGGTTTCGGATTCAGTAGTTGGGTTCCGGATTCCGGTTCCAACATAAAATATGACGATGTTTATGTTCTACCCTACCATTTTGTTGTGATGTGTCTACAATGCTTGTCTCATGCAACATGCCATTCTCTAAGTAAAATTTTATCATAGGACTCAATTCAAATTCACAACCATTATACGAATAACATTGATAAACTGGATAAGTTGATTTTTAACTATGATATAAAAAATTTGTAAGTATATACCAGCTTTTGCTTTATCATACAACAAATATATCCACACACCTCAATCATCAATAATACTAAAAAAATAATGTGTCACAAAATATCTTTTATAATAAATCCCCCAAATCACAGTGTTCCAAGTCAAAATAATCATTCACAAAATATCTTTTAGGATAAATTCCCCCAATTATCATAGTGTACCAAATCAAAACAATCTTTAGCATGACCCAAAATCAAAGGAAAATGATTTCTTGTTTGTTTTACATGCTAATAGACATTACATGGTTCATTCTTATTTTTAGAACTAACTACCATTCCAGGCAGTTTGCCTAGTAAGATAACCCATCCTTTGATGCTAAAGTTTGTTAGAGTCACTACACTCGCCACTGATGCCACTACCATTATCACGAGCTTGTAGTGGATGACCCCGTCACACCTTTCACCCATTCCAATAAGGCTCCTTGTAAAGCGGTCCTGTATCACAAAAAGATGATTACGAAAAATCATATTGCAACTATCATCTTCAATCAATCATCCAATAGAGATTAACTTATAAGTTAAACTAGGCACAAACAAAACATTTCATAATTTAAGGCATAAAGCCAATGTAACACATCCTTCTTTAGTAATTGTGATAAAAACACCATCTATAAGCCTATTGGCAATGGCACGAGATCCTTAATATTATGTAACAAAGGAATATTTCCTGTCATATGTTGAGACACACCACTATTAATCAACCATTAGGTATGGTGTTTACCATATAACTTCTCAGAAGTGTGTGAGGTATTAATGAGAGAAAGGAGACTTCTCTTCAATGAAATCAAGCAAAATTGATTTCATACCACTATTGTTTACCTTGAATGATAAACTACCACATCTTAAGTTATTGGTGCGTCTAGCTTGACCATCGCAGTTGCACTTGTTGATAAAGTTTTACCATTGCCTATGCCAAATAAACCTCAACCCACGAACTTATCCACCATCAGTACCTTAGCCTTGTTTGTGATTATTACATCCTTTTCCATGACCCCAATTGGATGGATACCTAATGCATTTACAACAATTCTCAAATGTGTAATTAAATTTACCATAATTAGTGCACGACAAAAGGCCACTAGAAAATGGGCTTTCTAAATCATCCATATTGATTCCCTTATTACGTACAAGTCCTTTCACTATAAAACTTACAACACCAAGTTGGCATTCTCAGTCTCAGGTGATCGATTTATGACTTTCTTGCTATGTCACCATGGCATATACATGGTTAATATATGGAAGGGGATCAATGTTGATAATGGTGTGATGCACATGATCAAAAATCTCATCATTAAGTCCCATAAGAAATTGTAAATTTTTAATATTTTCAAACCAAGCAAACAATTTCAGTTCCACAAAAGACAAGCTAACAAGTTCATCGCATATAACTTTAAGATTTGTATTATAATCCATTACTGGCATACCCTCTTGTTTAGTTTTATACATCACATCCTACAATTGATAAATTTGTAGCCCATTTTTAATTTCAAAGCTGGTTTTCAACTCATCCCAAATTTTTCTTACCTTCTTAATAATTCTAACACTAGCATGTATAGTAGGATCCATTTTTTTATGCAAGAAACTATCATTGAATTAATTATACATGAAGAACCATACCTTTCATCTTTTTTATTAAGGAAAAAAGTATATTTTAAACATTAACATTTATATCATAATATAAGTTAAACCCTAACGTTTTGGAGCATCCAATTTGAACCCTAACGTTTACAAAACGTTCGAAACAAATCCTATAAGGACAAAAAATCTAACGAGGGTTACCATCCATCAGTTAAATGCCACGTCATATATGATGTGATTTTTTTAAAAAATTTGTGCACTTCAGTGGTACTCAACACTTACTGATGTGACATTTTTTTTGCGTTCCAAAACTTAAATATCACTGTTTTATCCTTTATAAAATCCCTGGTTCACAACATTTACAACCCCTAATTCTTTAAATGATTGCATAACAAAATCCTTAACTCTCCCACTTTGTTCAAATGTTTGAACAAAACTCACACGCTCTTTTGTAAGTTCAATCGCAATACTACGTTCAATCACCTCCTGTGCACCTCTATCGAATTTATGGGAAATAAGATAGGGAAAATTCCTTCTCACACACTTAATCACGTTACGTGGTATATCTCCTCCTACACATCTGGCTAAAACTTCATTTTTCTCAAGTGTCCTACTTATTAAGGTACTTGTTCACAGTTTCAAGGCAATTATTTCCATTGTTGATTATGAGAAATTTTGTTGGTTATGTGGAAGCGGATGAGAGATTTTATAACAATTATAGGAAATAATAAGACTGTGGGAAATGAAAGATTAACTAAGGAGAATCATTGTAGGAATAAGCCACAGGCTAGGGAGAGTATTGACCTCTTAAATAGCCAAGTTTAATGATAGTATATTGTGTATTGCTACATTTCTCTTATTGCTATTATCCTTTATTTGAGCTACTACATTTCGAACTCCATTACCAATGTACAATATTCTACTGCCTGAGCATGTTGAATTAGTTGTTTAATGATTGGGTCCTATCAGTATTCAATTAATTTTTTTGGTGTACGGTCAGTACACTAACTTGTTAAAAAAAAGACAAGGATATGGAAAGTATGGAACAAGTATGGGTCTTTAAAGATAAAGGAATATAGTTAACTAAAGAGTATTATAATGATATGTTGGAGAAATGTGTGCCTTTTGATTTGCTAGTTTGGGCTTTCTACATCTCTTTAATAATGTAAGCAAGTAAAATACATTTTACTAGCCATGTAATTTTGTTTAACGTCACTTATATATGTTCTTGTCTATATCTGCTTTGTTTCCTAAATGGTTTGTATCCTTTTTTCCTTGATATCAATTTTCTGATGATATGGTTTTTACATAAGGTTTGAATGATGTTGCAACACCTATATTTGAATGGATAGTATGTATATTTAATTGTCTCTGGGTGCTTCTGGTCATGCTTATAGGATTGTGTGTATATATCTACAGCTAAAAGGGTTTATATATAGTTACCATTTTTTTAAAGTTAAGATTCTACCTTTATATCTATATTAGTGAAAGGATTGGCTAGGAAATCAACCTATAGGTCAGTAATTTGCCCATTGATAATAGATTAAAGAAGGCAAATTGAAAAGGAGCTATTTATAGGAGAACTAAGAGTATTAAAGAAGAATTTGAAAGTCTCTTTTATAAGACCTTGTTAAGATTCTACCTTTACATCTATTTAGAACCTTGACTTTTTACTTTTATAAGGAGTGAGTATAATCCCTTGCCCTAATATAATTTTGCAACAAATACCTAAATCTATGGATGTGATGTCATCAAGTAATACCACTTTAAATTCAAATGAAGGTTATATGGTGTGTTATTATGGTTTAAAAGCTCGTTAGGAACTTCATGGGGTGATAATAACCTAGGAAGAAGTTTTATTTCTGCCCCAAATATCTTATAAGTTTATTTTTTGAAAAGGTAAAATTGTTTGTATATATGTTTAATGTTTATCTTATTAATTATTAATTTTCTTTCATATTGGAAGATATGAATTTTTCAAATAGTAAGATAATAAATTTACTTAGAGAGTTGTTGAAGTAATTCACAAATTATGAATGAAGTAAGTATGTTGAAGAAGTAGACTTAACAAACCACAATTAAATCATGTACAACACTAGAAATTGAGGAGCAAATAAAGCTAGTGAAAAAATACTTCATTCTGTTGACAAAAGAGAAAAATGAGTTAAAATCATTTAAGTGATTTTCGTAATAAGATTTTTTGTGCTTATAGTGAGTGTTATAATATGGTTTGTTATAGGTAAGTGAAATTAAATTGTAGTAATTTTTAAAAAACTTGAATTATAATGAATAAAAAACCCTCATTTAAAATAAGTTATAATATATTGTGCTTTGTCTTTATTATTTTGTTATTCATAAAGATGCCTTAATGATGTCTAATTAATAGTTGTAAAATTCATCAAGAAGTATATATAAAAGTGATATCACAATAAATAATCAGAGTAGTATATAAGAAAATAATTACATTACGACATCTATCTATCCATATACAAAAGTGATTAGATCTATTATACAAAAGTGATTGGATCCAATAACTATAATTCTAACAATACATAGACAACGTTAATGTATAGTTTAGGAATCAACCATATTGTTTCCCTCATATGCACTTGAATGAGAAGGTTGATCATGTACTGGTTGATTCAATGATGCTCTATTCCTCATTTCTTAGGTTTGTAACTATTGGGAAGTGATGCTACGTTGTCCTTTGAACCTTAGACCTCTTGGTTAAAAAGAAAAATTGAATGAATGTGGATCAATTTCTCCATACTTCCATTTACTACTATGCGAAAAGCTAACAACCTACAAACACACATGTTGTTAACTTTATTCATTTGTGAAAGTTATCAATAATGTGATGAATGTTTATATACTCACAATATTGCTGTGTTAACTCGATATAATCATATGTTCAATTGTATTAGAACCAAACACTGAACACTTGTGAAGTAACCTTGGAAATGACCTAATAAATATAACATAAATATACTTTGATAATTAAAAAAGGACATACATATCATTAAATATATGAAGCAATACATAGTAATCAAAACAAGGTTTGATAATCAAAGAATGTTTTATACCTGTGGGGATTGTTGAGCAAGTTGAGTTGAGCCTTCATTCTTACATTTTCTGGCATTGTGGCCAGAATCGTCACATTTTCTACTTTTTTGTACATAACCTTTTTAAGTTAATTTGTTTGGATTTTTCAACTTATTAGCTCGTTTACTCCTATCATTATAGCTTCTTTAGGTCTTCATGGCATAACTGGATGAGGGGTTTATTACTTCTGCATCAATGCCAAAAAATTAGATTTCTAATAATTTACAACAAATGGTTATACAATGCGAGGAATTTGGACTTCTTGTAGCAATCATCTATAAATGTAAGGAGCAAGATAGTTGTAGCATTTTGTAAAACTTCTGGATAAATATCAACAATTATAAATATAAAGTTATCCTAAAATTTGTCAACTAAAGATCCATGTAAAAGCGACATACTTCATAAAAAACAGACAGAATCCCCCTTACAAACTGAGTCCAATGTCACAATGCATTGAAAATAATACATAAGCAAGGAAATTAAAATTTTTATAGTAAAGGTTCTAGTTTTTGTTATTTTCCTGAATAAGGGAAAACTTTGTAGTACAAGTTTGTTCTATAGAAAATTAAAACTTGTTATGCTAATGTTAAGATTAAGTTTTAAAGAGCTATCCTTGTAAATAATACATATATGTAACTAACATCAAAGAAATTTTGACAATGACAATTTTAAAATTTATCAGGTTGCAAATGGAGGTATGATTTGACCAGATGGAGATCAATCCTACAAAAGTATTAAAGAGCATAGTAAATTGATTTCTCCCTATAGAGTGGAACTTCGAATCTTATGTAATTAATGGAAGATATCCAATATGCAACACTATTGAATGTCATACAGTCATAATTAACTATTCAAATTAGTGTTAAATATTTAGTTAGTTTGTTTTTAATTAAATGATCAAAGGAAATTCAATTTTGTATAACTCTATTATTTTATCTTTACCAATACTCTGTTATTCAATTTTGTATAACAGAGCTATCTTTACCAATAGCTCTGTTAGATTTTTCTTCCTTATAGGGTCTGTTTAGAACGTTTTGTAAATATTGAGATTTAAGTTGAATGCTTCAAAACATTAGACTTATATTCTGATGTAAATGTTGAGATTTAAAATACACATTTGGCCTTTTTATTAGATTTAGCAATAGTTCCATCAACAAAGGCAACTTTACTTTTAGCCTTCAAACCAATGAGAATAGAGGCCTCCTAATATGCATAATTTCTACCATTCAGTTCTATATCAGTTAAGATTAAGCCTAGATAGGGATGAAGACATAATGGAGACAACTTTAAGTTTAGCCTCTAAACCAATGAGAATAAAGGCCTCCCAATCTGCATAATTTCTACCATTCAATTTTATATTAGTTAAGATCAAGCCTTAACCATTAGAGGGATGAAGATAAAATGGAGACAACTTTGTTTTTGGGCCCGTCATGTCATGCCGTTAAAAACACGAGTATTAAATTGAACGCTTCGAAACATTAAAATTAAACTTATATTCTAATGTAAACTTTGAGGTTTAAAATATACATTTGGCCTTTTTATTTGGTTTAGCAATAGTTCCATCAACAAAGGCAACTTTACTTTTAACCTCCAAACTATTGAGATAGAGGCCTCCCAATCTATATAATTTCTACCATTCAATTCTATATTAGTTAAGATCAAGCTTGAAACAGGGTTGAAGATAGAATGGAGACAACATTATTTTTAACCTCGAAGGCAATGAAAATAAAAGCCTCCCAATTAGTATGATTTCTACCATTCAGTTTTATATCAGTTAAGATCAAGCCTAGACCATCAAAGGGATGAAGATAAAATGGAGACAGCTTTATTTTTGGTCCCGTCAGTCATGACATTAAAAACATGAGTATTAAATTGAACACTTCGAAACATTAAAATTCAACTTATATTCTCATGTAAACGTTGGGGTTTAAAATACACATTTGGCCTTTTTATTAGGTTTAGCAATAGTTCCATCAACAAAGTCAACTTTACTTTTAGCCTTCAAACCAATGACAATAGAGGCCTCCCAATCTGCATAATTTTTACCATTCAGTTCTATATCAGTTAAGAACAAGCCTGGACAATGGATGAAGACGAAATAGAGACAACTTTATTTTTAGCCTCTAAATCAATGAGAATAAAGGCCTCTCAATATGCATGATTTCTACCATTCAATTTTATATCAGTTAAGATCAAGCCTGGACCATGAGAGGGATGAAGATAAAATAGTGACAACTTTATTTTTAGCCTCTAAATCAATGAGAATAGAGGTCTCTCAATATGCATAACTGATCAAGCCTGGACCATGAGAGGGATGAAGATAAAATAGTGACAACTTTATTTTTAGCCTCTAAATTAATGAGAATAGAGGCCTCTCAATATGCATAATTTCTACCATTCAATTTTATATAAGTTAAGATCAAGCCTGGACCATGAGAGGGATGAAGATAAAATAGAGACGAACTTTATTTTTGGTCCCGTCAGTGATGACGTTGAAAACACGACGTTAAAAACACCGAGTATTGAGAACCAATGCAAGCTGGAAAATACGTGAGTATCAGAGGGCCTCGATGTAACCTTTGCTCAACTGAATCAAGAAAAAAGGACTCTTTAATAGTCTTTGCTCAATGAACAAATATGAGAATTTCAGTCTACAAGACAAGAGGACCAGGACTTCGACCTTTGCTCGCTGCTCACAGATGAAGATGAGAAAACTTTCAGTATTTATAAGAAACGTGCCCGACACTCCTCTTAATATATACAAACGTGGAAAGAATATAAAATATTTCCACAATATTGCTAATACTCGCCTTTCTCATCCAAACCCCGGAGTTGTAGTAGAAGTCCCGCTGATCGGAGCGTCACTTGAGTTGAGTCTTTTCGTCGGTGACTTTTGGAAAGTGTAATAGTGAACGATGATACCGTTTCCATAAAAACAATATTAATTATCATGGAGAGTCAAATGTATGATCCTAAATTAAATGTTTGTATTTGATTCATCGATTAACTTTTGAATTGTACACGTATGACATATTTACATGTTGAGTTGAGTCGGAATCGATGAAGATTAAACATTATGTTAAAAGGAAATTAAAAGTGCGTGGTCGAGCAGGGAGTCTGGCACATTTTGAGGACATGTGAGAGCTTGACGTACGCTTGGTGGGGGGTGTTTAGGGAAGTAAATGATCAGTATCCTGTTATGCTTGTCAATAGATTGATTTCGCGGTGGCACCTTTCACGTGAAAGCATCATTTCGTTTTAGGCTAGAAAAACATAAAAGTTCTTTGATTGCTCATGTTTGGCGGTCCATGTTCGGCTTAGCATGCACTTAAGCTTACTCAACAATTCAAAGGCTTCCCACTAAAGAAAATTGAGCACTTCACTCAAAATGACCAAACCCACTTTCTGTTTCCTTTTAGAGTTATCAAATGAGTACCAAGAAGAGTTGACAAATCATACCATAGATATGCAGACAAATACTTTTTTTTTTCATTGAAAGGAAAAGAGAACAAATAGTTACATAATATTGCGTGGGTGTCGAGACCCTGTCATATCTTCTAGGAGGATCGAAAGGCACCCAAGGGGTGCATTTACAAAAATGGTAACCCCCAAATTAAAATTGACTGTAAAAGCAGCGAGCCAGTCTGCGCACCAATTGTCTTCCTGGTATGAGTGACATGGTAGAATCGTCTAATTGCGGTTGAGAAGTTCAATGATGCTGAAAATGAGGGGATTAATAGAGGTTAGGCGGATACCAGAAGTAGAAATGGATTGCTAAGCTACCTGGGAGTCCAACTCCAAGATCACCCTATGGCAGCCAAGATCCCAGGCCAGTTGCAAACCGGTGAAAACGCCCCAAAACTCGGCGGTGAAAGATGAACACCAACCCAAGTGTTAGACAAAACCTCCAAGTCAAGAGCCGATGCTGTCCCTGATAAGACCACCCGCGGAGGCCAATGATGGATCTGTCCAACTCGCTCCGTTCGTGTTAAGTTTCACCCATTCCGGCTTTGGAGGACTCCAGTCGATGAGCTGCATGTGCCGCGTGTGGTGTCCTGGCACTGCTCCCCCATACCATCTCGAAGTAGCGTGGAGTTGGTGCACATATTCCATAATGTTGTGAACCGGAGAAGTAGGCCAAGAGAAATGAGGGTCAAAAATTGACCGATTCCGCCACGATCACAAGAACCAGTAGGTCATCCTAAAAATAAGGGACCAGTCAAATTCACAAATCTGGCGAGAACTTTGAAGATTTCTGGACAGCCAATCGTGTGCCCGAAGGGTGAAAAAATCGGGGGAGAGGGCCTGTGTAGGGAAGGTGAGCCACAAGTGTCTAGCTCTAGTGTAATCTCGCATCACATGGAGAGCAGATTCCTCAGCTTGGCAGTGATGACTTTCGGCTGTCGGATGAAGATGCCGTCGAAGCCGTTGTTGATTGGACAGTAGCTTATCTTGGGTCAGCAGCTAAAAGAAAGAACGAATGTATTGAGGACCAGCCCAACATCAAATAAGCTGCCAAAATCTGGTGGAGTCGTGAGGATCATGCTCCATAAGCATTGAGTACGCAGAAGCTGTAAAGCACTTGCTAGAGTCTGACCTACCTCAACTCAATCTATCCATTCCAGAAAGAGGTTGAGGTGAGAAAATACCTGCAATAAACATACAAACATAGTGAGAAAGGATAGAATGAAACTTTTGTCATGCCCAATTATT
>JANZLF010000009.1:16246216-16258203 GCA_026546835.1 Erythroxylum foetidum
CTTTCACAAATTGATTTATTTACATAATTGACTAAATAATTAAATTTAACTTATTTATTACTTTACACAAAATATATTATTACAAAGATCTCATTGAGACGTTTAAAACGAGACTAATATTGAATATAATAATAAATTTATTTTTAATATTTGTTTATAATTCTTATTTGGTGTGATACTATTCATTGCACTAAATTTGGTGGTGCATTTGGTGTCTTGGTTGGAGAAGAATTTTTATACCAAAACATCAAATTTGATGTTTTGGTGTCTTGGTTGGAGATGGCCTTACTGATCAAACCTGTACACATTGTCAAACTATTGACTTCTGTTGTATAGTCGCGTAAAGATGACAATGGAAGCAAAATGATTCCTGTGCCCTCGTTCAAATACTAGATATTGTAATTTTGTATCCATGACCACTTTATCTTCTGCCATCTTATTAAGTTTATAATATTAATGACAAACGGGACAAATATAAGATTCCATCCTGCCATCTAAATGATTCGACGGTCTTTCTTTTTTGTTGATGTTTTTTCTCTCAATCTGGTCATATGGATAATCCTACCGTCTTTTTTTTTCCTCCGATTATTTCTTTTCTTCTGTGAATTCTAAACATGAATTTCTCGGTTAAACAGATAGGATATATTTGATGTTTTGAAGATAGCACATTTGCAAAAAATAAGGAAGTTGATTACAAAATAATAGAGCAATTAAATAAATAGCGCATATATTTTTTGTAATTTTTAATTAAATGTATAATTTAACAATACTTAAATTATAATTAATTAATTAATTAGATTTAATTAATGATAATTACAATATAATAAATAAATAAATTGATTAATTAATACATATTAATATCTAGTATATATATGCTAGTCATTAGGTTGCATTATTAATTGTTAATTATTATTAATTATTATATAATAATATTTAGCTAAGTAGTCATATCTGTGACTTAGTATTTACAGGCGTGACTTCCATGCATAATTGTGACTTTTTAATTCACAACCGCCCATTATTTTACTTGTTACCAGCACTTATATAATTTAATAACATTAAAATATTATTAATTTCTTAATTAATTATATCATAATTAATTATAATATACTTAACACGTATACGAAAGAATTAATTAATTAATTAATATCGGTATAAATAAAGATAATTAAACTATAATACATTTATTGATTTATTAAAATATAATTTATTTATGAATTAATTATTGATCGTTAACTGATATGTTTATTCAGTTATAATTAATAACAATTAATATATAATTAATTAATTGATGTATTAAATAAAATATAATTAATTGATTGATTAATACGTATTAATATTTAATATTTATGTTACTCATCACCTTGCATTATTAACTAATTAGGCCAGATATTTTTGTGTCATTTTTATTTAAATATAATTTATAAATAAATAATTTAATAATTAAAATATAATTAATAGATTGATTAGTTAACATTAATTAAGTATAGAGTGACAATTTTTTCATTCTATAATTTTAATATGCTTAAATTATAGTTAATTTATAAATTTCCATATAATTAATAGTAATTAGAATATAATAAGTTAATTCATTTATTAAAATATACTTTATTTATAAATTAATTATTAAGTTTATAAAGTTATAATTAGTAATAATTAATATAAAATTAATTATATGTTATTCATTATCATGCATAATTAATTGTTAATTATTATTAATTATTATATAGTAATATCTGTAGTCATGCTTGTGACTTAATAGTCACAGGTGTGACTCCGTCGAAATAATTTAATCGCATTTTTTATTAAATCACTGACTAATTAATTAAAATATTATTAATTAGTATTAATTAATTATAATATATTTAACGTATATAAAAATTAATTTTTTATTAAAAATATAATTAATTAATTAACTAATTAGCTAATTTCGGTTTAACTGCTAATAACTATAATTAATTAATTAATTGAGTTTTAATTTATTTATAAATTATTTATTTAACGTTAGCTGTTAAGTTTATTTAGTTGTGATCAATAATAATTGATATATAATTAATTAATTGATCTGTTAAATCAAGTTCATGATGTATTAATCAATCCCTTGAATTGGTGAACCCTAAGCCCTAAGTTTAAATCATCAAATTATCATTGTTTGTTGTTTTTTAGTTTTTATATTTACTGTCTATCCAAATCCAATCATCTTTTAAGTTTATTGTTAAATCCATTTAAGTAATTATGATTAATTTGGTGATGAGTGTTTTAGTCCTTATAGGAGACGACCTTGGAATATTTGATTTGTAGGTACTAGAAATGATTCTGTAAGCTTGCAGATTTTGTCGATCAAGTTTTTGACGCCGTTGTCGGGGACTAGTTTATATTTTCTACCATTAATTCTAGTTCTTATTATTTAGTTATTTATTACCTTAAGTTTTCTTCTAACAATTCATGAAATTTGAATAATGACCAGCTTATTGAGTTAAATCTTGAAATTAAACAGACTTGTCGCCGGAACAACGCACAAAGAAGAAGAGAGATGGCAAACAATAATCAAATTTCGGATTTACATGAGGAATAAGAAATGGGGAATGAGCAATTCCATGAAAGAAATCAAGCTGAACCGGTTGTAGTTAATCCTGCGGTAAAAAGAATTCAGGATTATCAGATCCCATTTATTGCGGATAATCCCTCTTGCATTCGATTAACTGCAGCAGTAAGGGATTATGATCCGAAGTAGATTTATTTGTCGATGTTGCCATAATTTAATGGGATGCCTAGTGAAGATGCTCTAGCCTTCATGAGAGATTTTTTTTTACGATAGTGCAAACTCTTCCATTGTATGGATTGTCTGAGGATGAGTTAAGGCTAAGGTGTTTTCCTTATTGTATGAAGGGATTAGCAAGAAATTGGTTGTTGAGTTTAGAGGTAGACTCCATTGATACTTGGGATAAGGTAATGGAGATTTTCATAATAAAGTGGTACCTAGCTCACAAAAATCTCGAACTCCGGAAGATGATACATTGGTTTTTGTAGAAGGACGGAGAAAATTTTCATGAAGCATGGGAATGGTTTAATGACCTCCTTAACCAATGCCTTCACCATAGATTTGACATGTACTCATTAACTCAGTTCTTCTACCATGGTCTCACTGATCACAACCAGACTCTGGTGGATTTGAACATTGGGGGGAATATTAATGACCTAAGTTCCCAAGAATTATGGAATATTTTTAAAAAAGTTGTAGAGAATTCACATTGTAAGGTGATAAGGAGCAAAGTTGTTACTATGAATAAAGTGGGTTCCAAATCTAACATGGCCTACCAAGTTGCCGAGATTAATAAGAAGTTGAATTTGTTAGTGAACGACAACAAATCTAGTAGGGATCCTTGTACTCTTTATGGTAGATTTGGGTAGACAGTAGCTGGCTGTATGAATATTGAGGCAATACTGATAGAAACAAGTGACCTATGTAAATAATGGTAGACAAGGTCAGAGATTTGATCCTTTTTTTAACACTTACAATGAAGGTTAGAAGTTTCATCTGAACTTCTCATGGAAAAATCAAAGGGCTACAAAACCATTGGGACCATCGAGGTTCCAAGCACTATTATAACCGCAGTACTCATCCCCTTCATCTTTTGCACCACAACAATTCCTTTCACCGTGGGAGAAAAACATGGATCGGCTTGAAGACATGTTTTCTCAACTCATGAGCAAGATGGGTCAAAGTACTCAACCTAGCACTCAAGCCATGAATAGAATGGAGTAGAATATTGCCATGAATAGAATGGAGTAGAATATTTAGTCAAACCAAGCTGCCATTAGAAATTTAGAGGTACAAATTAGTCAAGTGACCAAAGAGGGAAGTGAAAGAGGAAAGGGGAACTTGCCTAACAATATAGTAAATCCGAAGCAAGACTGTGTGGCAGTGATTTTAAGGAGTGGTAAAGTGGTGGAAGGTGTGGTTCCTAAAGAGAAGGAAGCCAAGGATGGTGAAAGTGAGAATTTGGGTAAAGGAGAAGAGCCAAAAGAAACAACATAAAAGAATGAGTCTTCACCAAGTTCAGATTTTTCCTTTGTACCACCAATACGATACCCTCAAAGGGTCAAGAAGAAGCATGACGATTCCAAATTTTAGAAATTCCTTGACCTTTTCAAGAAGACACAAATCAATATCTCTTTTATTGAAGCTCTCATTGAGATGTCTGCATACACCAAGTTCTTGAAGGAAATCATCTCCAATAAAAAGAAGCTTGATAATTTTGCTACAGTATCCATAACTAAGGAGTCTAGTTCTATTTTATAAAATAAACTACCCCTTAAGTTAAAGGATCCCAGGAGTTTTACTATTCCTTGTCACTTTGGTGAATCTAATGTTTTTCAATGTTTATGTGACTTAAGTGCAAGCATTAATCTTATTCCCTTGTCTCTTTATAACAGGTTGGGAATTAGCGAACTCAAACCAACTACATTCGTTGCAACTTATTGATAGATGAATTCGATATCCCATTGGTATAGTTGAGGATTTACTAGTGAAAGTTGGTAAACTTATAATTCCAACTGATTTTGTTGTGCTTGAGATGGAGTTTGACATGCAGTTTTTGATAATTTTAGGAAGACCATTCTTAGCCATTGGTGGAGCATTGATTGATGTTCTGGATGGTAAGCTAACTTTGGGAGTCGGGTGATGAGGAGGAAGTGTTTAACATTTTCAAGATTTTAAGTGGTCCCTCTTTCGATGAAGTCACCTATAGGATAGATGTAATTGATTCTCTTACATTTGAATCTATTCTAGAACTGTTATGTAATGATGCTTTAGAAACATGCCTAACTTTAGGAATATATGAGAATGAATTGTATAATGAGTTAATGGACTATGCATATAGATTGCAAGGTAATGGTTTTGGGTATAGACATTAAATTGAAGAATTGGGCCCTCCTAAACCTAAATTATTACCTTCCATATTAAGCCCACCAAACCCTCAACTTAAACAACTTCCAATTTATTTGAGATATGCATTCTTGGGAGAATCAAATACATATCTGGTTATCATTTCCTCTTGTTTAGACTCCTCTCAAGAGGAGAAGTTATTAAGGGTGTTACGTGAACTTAAATTAGCAATTGCTTGGAATATTGCTAGCATAAAGAGAAGTAACCCTTCTATTTATGTTCATAGGATTCTAATAGAAGAAAAACACAAACCTACTGTTGAAAATTAGAGGACGCTCAATCTTAACATGAAGAAAGTTGTGTGATCTGAGGTACTTAAATTACTTAATGCGAGAATTATCTATCCTATTTCTAATAGTTCTTGGATAAGTCCTGTGCAGGTGGTGCCAAAGAAGGGTGACATAATTGTTGTTTCTAATGATAGGAATGAATTAATTTCCACTAAGGTTGTGACAGGGTGGAGGGTCTGTTGGCCCCTGAATTTTTTTTTTTAGTTAAGCATGATTTAGATAATTATGAGGTTCGGATAGATGAAATACTTTGGAGTAAATTTTATTTATTTATTTATGTCTATGTTATTGGAATTTTTTCATGGGTTAGTTGAATTAAAGGTGATAAAAATTCATAATGGGGTATTTTGGGTAGTTTACTTAAGGTTAAAAGCACTAAGGCATTAAAGGAAGGGTAAGGTGGACTTTTCTCATTCATTAAGGGTAAAACGGGAAAGGAAAGATGTTGTTTTGTGCTTGAGAAGAAGAAAAATGTGGAATAGGTGAAGGAAGAAGTGAAATTCGAAAATCAAAAGTGAGAAAGAGAGATTTCGGTGAAGTTGAGAAAAGAATAGAGTTTTGGGCTAGGTTTCATCTTTTCTTAGTCTTAAAGAGAGAGTTTAAGGTTGCTCAAGAAGGGAAAAAGAAAGAGGAAGGAAAGAGCTTTCTTTAGAACTAAAAATCTCATATATTGGTGAAGATTCAAGGTAAGTTGGATTTTTATTCCTGGGTATATGGAAGGGGCTTTGGTTTATGAAGTTTAGGAAATACATGGGTTTAAGTAATCTAGAGTCGATTTCAGTGAATGTGCTTTATAGGTTCTTAATTTGAATTCCTATTGAATAAGAATTTTGTCATTTATGAAGGAAATCAAGGAGGGGATCAAGAGAGGCAAGAGGAGCAAGAGGAAAGATATCCTTAAGCCAATTCCCAAGCAAGGATTTCAAGGTGGATTGCAGTTTTATAATTAAGTAATAGGCCATTAATTTTTTCTTTTAAATTATGGAAATAAATAATTTCAACTATTCCATGAACGTACTTTATGACTCTTTGAATACTTTAAGAATGTGTTATGTGTTTGGTATAAGAGTATTGTGTTGATGAATTATGAAAAGATTGTGCAAATGATTTTTTTGAAAAGATACTATGTTTGAGAAATCATTTTTTTAGAAATGGTTTTCAAAATATCTCTTGTTCAGGAAAAAAATCAAGTTTCGAAAGTGTGCCATTTTGGGCAACAAGTTTACAAGTTATGAAATACATATTATGTGAGTTTGGTTTGGTCCTTTAAGTATATCGAGTGCACTTTGACTAAAGGCTTCTCCCGCTTTCCCACTAGTGGCATGGAGTTCTTTTATGGACTCCCATAAGTTCATGACTATGTCAAATCATTTTGTGAGATTGCGATAGTACGTTCTGTTCACTGCTACACAGGACCCTTATAGAAAATGTGTAGTACGTTCTGTTTTGGACCTTCCAAACTATTTAGATGTGTTTATGTGCTTATGATATGTTAACAAGATTGAAGTATACCTGATTTGCATTATTGAGAATTTGAGAAATATATGTATGGTGATTCAATTGTGAATTTTTGTTACAATGGAAATAAGTGTTTCAATGGTTTTGCTTGTTACTGGTTATAAAATTTTTACCCACGAGCATTAAGCTCACCCCCATTCCTTCCCATCTCCAGGTGACGAGCAAGAGATTGAGTGAAAGAGAATCAAGGCATCACTCCAAAATTTGCATCATTCTGTTTTTTAAGCTAGATTTGTAACCACAAGGTTTTAGCTGCATTTTAAGCAAATTACTGTTCATATATCTTTTAGTATTTTGGCATTTTGAGATATTGATGTAATGTAGCTGACAATGCCCACTAAAGCTTTGTAAAAACTCTTATATTTTGATGTTAATGAAGTATGTTTGTGCTTTGTCGATGATATGTCAAATTTGTTCATTGCATTTTCAAGTTTTCTGTAAGGGTGAGAATTTGTGTTTTGGTTGCGAGGGAAATATTATATTGATTTAGGCTAAATTGGATGAAGTTGTCTCTTAGAAGTTGTAGATTATTTTTCCATCTTTCCAATGAAATATAGGATGAAATTTTTGGACATTGTAGTTGAGAGACATGATTATTAGAAGTTTGTGATATTGCATAGGATGGACATTTGGGATAGCTATATTATTTTGAAAATTTTGACACTTATAGAGGCAGGAATTGTTTTTAAGTTCTTCATGAAAGTTGTAAATCTAGAAGTATTCTTTAAAAAGGTCTAAGAATGACCTTCATATGATATTTTTAGTGAAATTTATGCTTATTTTACCAATATAGGTTAGAAGAAGAAAAGCAGGAGGAGAAAGTCGAGATCGCAACTTCACGGCCACGCACGATCGCAACCTGCAGGTCCTTCCCACCCCTACCTAAACATATTTCAGTCTTTTGATCATAACTTTGTCGTCTGACCCCCAAATGACTTGATTTTTGAAACAGTACATTCCTAACACATTTCCCTATCTCTCCATAAAAATTTATAGCTTTTGGTATTAATACAAAAAAGATTAATTGAATCAAAGTAAGGGTATCAATTGGAAGAGTATGAATTGGATATTTTACTAAACATACTTCAGTATTTTGAAGATATATTGATTTGTAGAGATCCAAATGAGATGATTATTGTTCTAAATAAACTAGAGACTTAGAGATACAACTCCTATGAAGGGATTGAATTTTAATTCAGACTCTAGGACTTTCAATTTCTGGAAGGAAATTGAGTATAATGAACTATTTCAGTCTAATAACAGTCTGAAAGTGTGTGGGATATAACTTTTAGATTTTTGTTCCAAATTGAATGATTTGGTGTCATTAGAAACTTAATACAATGGGGAACAAATTTTTCTAAAGAAGCCAAATTGAAATTCCTTTTTGAAGTTTCCCAAAATCTGTTCAGAAGTAGGTGAAATGAGTTTTTTTTATGTTTAACTGGTGTGAGCACGCCACCCTTGTGGGATACACGTCCAGATGTCACTTAGGACATTGGTTGCGTGACTTTCAAGGGCGGGATCCCAACACTTATGGTATTAGAGTGACTAGTTTTAGGCTCAGGTGTAGGATCAAGTGTAGGAGTATCCTAAGTACGAAATGGGTATGTTGAGACATGAAATGTACATGCATTGTTTTAAATGAACTACTTGTATTGTTTTGAATTGTTTTCCATGATTTGAAATTGTTTTATACGATTTGAATTGTTTTGCATGAACTAAAGGTTTTCAATGGTTTTATATTGAAGGAGTGAAAATGCCACCTTAAAAGGGAGCTCAAGGAGCTATGACTCGATCTCATTCTCGCCAAGGGAGCACAGATGAATCTTATTTCCCGCAAGATGTTGGGACACTCTCTGCTCCTGATTTGGAGGCACCTAGTGTACAACATGAAGTGCCACCGCTTCTAGTTCCTATACCTCAAGCAAACCCTCTAGATCTAAGGTTCTTTCAAACCTTTGCCCAGGCTTTCACTTATGCCGTGGGCCAAGGGTCACAAGTGCCGATTCCAACTCCAGTGGAGAGGAGCGGGAAATATGATAAGCTCTGTAAGTATGTAGCTGTAGACTTTAATGGTACAACAAATCTGGAGGAGGCTGAAGCATGGTTGAAGAGGATCAAGAGAGTTCTGTTTCAGATAAAGTGCTCTGATGAAGAGAAGCTGGATTATATAGTTAGCTTGCTGCAAGGGGCACTTCATTGGTGGAAATCAGTGCCCCACAGTCAAGTTATGCCTCTGGTGTTGTCATGAAGAGATGTTGTGGAAGTGTTCAAGAAGAAGGATGTCTTCAGGGTTTATGTATAAGAGAAGGCCAGGGACACACAGAGGGACATTAGTGTGAGTGAGTATGAACTGAAGTTCACTCAGTTTTCCCAATATGCGGCCAACACTGTGGCGAATGAGGAAGACAAGTACCATAAGTTTGAGGGAGGTCTCCATCTGAGGATCAAGGAGAAAGTCTTGATCCACAATTTCTGTGGCTACCAGCAGTTGGTAGATGCCGTACTCCAGGCTAAGAAGCTGGAGAATATCAAGTATGAGGTGAGTAGGAAGAGGAAGAACCGAGAGTAGTTTTCCAAGAAAGGGGTGACTGCTCCAATAATTCAAAGGGGTGTGAAGAGCTTCCACACATAGAGTGAGGCAGGGAGTAGTGCCTCTACTAAGAACAAGCAAGCAAGTGTAGTGTCAATGTAAGCCTCAACAGCAGGAGGCAATAGTAGGGTGGAGAGGAGTAGGAACATGAACCCCCAATGTGAGCATTGTGGGAAGCTGCACAGTGGAGAGTGCTTCAAGTTATTGGGAGCATGCTTTTGATGTGGAGAGAAGGGACATATGGTCAGGGACTGCTCCCAAGTAACAAGGCAGGAGGGGTCACGGTTATAAGCCCCAAGGAGAGCTAAAACAGTGGGAACCCGACTAGCCATTGAAGTGGGTAGTTCTGGAGATGCAAAGAAGGCTATTCCTCTAGAAAGGACAAGGGTCAAGCATAGGCAATAGTGTTTGCCATGATAAGGGAGGAAGTAGTAGCCGCGCCAGAGGTTGTCACGGGTATGACCTAGTTATTTGATTCAGCAATATATTTAATAATTGATTCTGGTTCTATGTATTCTTTTGTTTCTACAAGTATGATTCTGCATGGTGTGAATTCAGTGCCTTTGAATAGTCCTTTGTTTGTTAGTACACCTCTAGGGAGGAATGTAGTAATCAGTCACGTATATAAAAACTGTGAGCTCTTCATTGATAGTGCTAGACTGGTAGTAGATTTACTACCTCTAGATCTAAAAGGCTTAGAAGTTATACTTGGAATGGATGTTATGGAAAAATATCATATGAAGTTGGATTGTGGCCTTAAGGAGGTGCAATTTAATCTGGGCAATAGTGAGAGGGTGATTTTCAGAGGGAACAAGAAAGTGCCATCATCAAGAATTATTTGTGCTTTATTAGTTGATAGGATGATGAAGAAGGGGTGTGAAGCCTTCTTAGAGCATGTTCTAGACGCTGATGTGGAGGAAGGGAGGTTAGAGGATTTTCTAGTTGTAAGGGAAATTTCTGATGTGTTCCCAGAGGAATTACCTAGTTTGGCACTGGTGAGGGAAATCGAGTTTGTCATCTACTTGATTCCTGGAACTGCACCCATTTCCATACCATCGTATAGGATGACTCCAACTGAATTGAAGGAGCTTAAGGAACAGTTGGAGGAACTATTAGAGAAGGGGTATATAAGGCCGAGTTCGTCACCTTGGGGAGTACCTGTTCTATTTGTTAAGAAGAAGGATGGAATATCGCAGATGTGTATTGATTACAGGAGACTCAATAAGGTGATCATTAAAAACAAGTATCCTCTGCCATGAATCGATGATCTGTTCGACCAGCTGCAAGGAGCAAGAGTATTTTTCAAGATTGATCTCAGATCGGACTATCATCAACTCATAATCAAAGAATCTGATGTAAATAAAATAGCCTTCAGGACACGGACATTACGAGTTCCTAGTTATGCCTTTTGGTTTGACCAATGCTCTAGCTACATTCATGGATCTTATAAATAGGGTCTTCAAGGAGTATCTGGATCAGTTTGTCATAGTGTTTATAGATGACATTCTGGTGTATTCTAAGAGTGAAAGGGAACATGAGGAACATCTTAGGATAGTACTGCAGACATTGAGGGAGAGTAAACTTTACATCAAATTTAGCAAATGTGAATTTTGGCTTCATGAGGTGGTATTCCTTAGACATGTAATTTCTAAGAATGGGGCATATGTTGATCCGAAGAAAATTGCAGTAGTGGTGAAGTGGCATACATCCAAGACAGTGATAGAAGTGAGGAATTTTTTGGGTCTGGCAAGTTACTATAGGAGGTTTGTGGAAGGATTCTCCATGATTGCTGCTCCACTAACTAGGTTATTGAGGAAGAATCAGAACTTTATATAGACTGATGAGTGCCAGAAGAGCTTCGAGGAGCTTAAGGATAGATTGATAAGTGCCCCAATTCTGACTTTGCCTATGGGAAATGAGGTTTATATAGTGTATAGTGATGTTTCAAGAAAGGGTTTGGGTTGTGTATTGATGCAAAGAGACAAGATAATAGCATATACCTAGCAGTAGTTAAAGCCTAATGAGTTAAATTATCCGACCCATGATTTGGAATTGGCAGTAGTGATTTTTTCCTTAAATATTTGGAGACATTATCTTTATAAGGTTCAGATGAGGATCTTTACTAACCATAAAAGTCTCAAGTACTTACTGAGTCAAAAAGAGCTGAATTTGAGACAGAGAAGGAAGATTGAGTTGCTTAAGGATTATAATTTGTTGATAGAGTACCATCCAGGCAAGGCAAATGTCGTGGCGGATGCCTTGAGTAGGAAATCATCAATTGCCCATGTTTAGATAGTTTATTTGCTGTTATTGGAAGAGATGGCTAAGCTTAGGATAAGTTTGAAGCAGGAGGAACCTGATTGTATTATTGCTATCATCAGAGTGAGACCGATACTCAGAGAGAAGGTCAAGGAGTTACAAGCACAGGATGCAGAATTGAGTAAGCTCCGAGAAGAAATTCAAAATAGCAAGAAGTCTAAAGTAGTAGTGAGGGATGATGGACTTATGACTGTAGGGAATAGGCTTTATATCCCAAATGTCAAGGAGGTGAAGGATGAGATTGTTGGACCCCGAACCTTGAAGTGAAATTTAGAAATAATAAATGAAATGAAATGAGTGTTTTGTATGTGATTTGTGT
>JANZLF010000009.1:16258303-16268518 GCA_026546835.1 Erythroxylum foetidum
TGTCATTTTTCACAATACAAATATGTCATATAAGGTATGAATAATACTAATTAATCCCTATCAATCTCATCCTATGCTAATTTACTATTTTACCCTTCCTGTCGGGGGTGGGATGTTACAATTCATCATGATTGTTGCCCCACTAACTAGGTTATTGAGGAAGAATCAGAAGTTTATCTGAAGTGATGAGTGCTAGAAGAGCTTCGAGGAGCTTAAACACAGATTGACAAGTGCTCTAATTCTGACTTTGCCTATGGGAGATAAGGGTTATACAGTGTATAGTGATGCTTCAAGAAAGGGTTTGGGATGTGTATTGATGAAAGGAGACAAGGTAATAGCATATGCCTTGCGGCAGCTAAAGCCTTATGAGTTAAATTAACTGACCCATGATTTGGAATTGGCAGCAGTAATTTTTGCCTTGAAGATTTAGAGACATTATTTGTATGGGGTTTAGATTAGGATCTTTACTGATCATAAAAGTCTCAAGTACTTACTAAGTCAGAAAGATTTGAATTTGAGACAGAGAAGGTGGATTGAGTTGCTTAAGGATTATGATTTATTGATAGAGTACCATCTAGGTAAGGCAAATGTTATGGCAGATGCCTTGAGTAGGAAATCATCAATAGCCCACGTTTAGATAGTTTATATGCCATTATTGGAAGAGATGTCTAAGCTTAGGATAAGTTTGAAGTAGGAGGAACCTGATTGTATTGTTTCTACCTTTAGAGTGAGACCGATACTCAGAGAGAAGGTTAGGGAGTTACAAGCACAGGATGCAGAACTGAGTAAGTCCGAGAAGAAATTCAGAATGGCAAGAAGTCTGAAGTGGTAGTTGATGGACTCATGACTGTAGGGAATAGGCATTATATCCTAAATGTCAAGGAGGTGAAGGATGAGATACTGGATGAGGCACACAATGCACCTTATGTCATACACCCAGGTAGCACCATGATGTATAGAGATCTGAAAGAGCATTTCTGGTAGAAAGGCATGAAGAGGGATGTAGCAAAATATGCAAGTAAGTGTCTAGTGTGCCAACAAGTCAAGGCTGAACACCAGACACCTTCAGGCAAGTTAAGGCCATTGTCCATTCCTAAGTGGAACTGGTAAAGGATGAGTATGGATTTTCTAATGGGTTTGCCCAAGACCAGTAGGAAGCATGATGCCATATGGGTTATTGTGGATCGTTTGACGAAGTTAGCCCATTTCTGGCAATTAAATAGACTGATTCTTTGCATGTGTTAGTAAGGAAGTACATTGATGAGATAGTAAGATTACATGGGATTCCAGATTCTATAGTTTCTGACAGAGATCCTCGGTTTACTTCAAGATTCTGGGGAAGCTTACAAGAGGCTCTGGGAACCAAGTTGAGTTTTAGCACTGCTTTCCACCCTTAAACAGATGGTCAATCTGAGAGGACCATTCGGACCCTTGAGGGAACGCTTAGGGCATATGCAATGGATTTTAAAGGAGCTTGGATGAGCATTTGTCATTGGTCGAATTTGCTTATAATAATTCTCACCATTCAAGCATTAAGATGGCTCTTTATGAAGCACTATATGGAAGGAGATGTAGAAATCTTATATGTTGGGATGAAGAAGGAGAAAGGAAGCTAATAGGACCAGAATTGATTCAAATGATAGTTGACAAGGTCAAGTTAGTTAAGCAAAGGCTTAAAGCGGCTCAGGACAGAATGAAAAGCTATACTAATGCACGCTGGAAGGAAATGGAGTATAAAGTTGGTAAGAAAGTCTTCCTTAAGACATCTCCTTGGAAAGGAGTCACGAGATTTGGCAAGAAGGGCAAGTTGAGCCCAAGATATGTGGGTCCTTATGAAATTCTTGAGAGGATTGGACCATTAGCCTATAGGTTGGCACTGCTACCAGAATTATCACATATTCATGATGTCTTTCATTTTTTCATGTTGAGGAGATATAGATCAGATCCCTCTCACGTCATTCAAACTACTGAGGTTTAGTTAAGAGATGATCTGAGTTATGAGGAGATTCTAGTGGAGATCTTGGATACTAAGGAAAAAGTCCTCAAGAACAACACAGTTTAACTAGTAAAAGTCCTATGGAGACACCATTCTATAGAAGATGTCACTTGGGAGCCCTTGGAAGCCATGAAGGAGAAATATCAATACCTCTTCAATGACTCAGGTAAGAATTTCGACGAATATATTCTTTAGAGGGGGAGAAATTTTAGCCCTAGAATGATTTTTTAGTTAAGCATGATTTAGATAATTATGAGGTTTGGATAAATGAAATATTTTGGAGTAATTTTTATTTATTTATTTATGTCTATGTTAGTGGAATTTATTTCATGGGTTAGTTGAATTAAAGATGGTAAAAACTCATAAAGGGGTATTTTGGGTAGTTTACTTAAGGTTAAAAGCACTAAAGCATTAAAGGAATGGTAAGGTGGACTTTTCTCATTCAGTAAGGGTAAAATGGGAAAGGAAAGGCGTTGTTTTGTGCTTGAGAAGAAGAAACGTGGAATAGGTGAAGGAAGAAGTGAAATAGGAAAATCAAAAGTGAGAAAGAGAGGTTTCGGTGAAGTTGAGAAAAGAATAGAGTTTTAGGCTAGGTTTCATCTTTTCTTAGTCTTAAAGAGAGAGTTTGAGGTTGTTCAAGAAGGGAAAAACAAAGAAGAAGGGAAGAGCTTTCTTTAAAGCTAATAATCTCATAAATTGGTGAAGATTTAAGTTAAGTTCAATTTTTACACTTGGGTATAGGGAAGGGGCTTTGGTTCATCATGTTTAGGAAATACATGGGTTTAAGCAATCTATAGTCAATTTCATTGTATGTGCTTTATAGGTTCTTCAATTGAATTCCTATTGAATGAGAATTTTGTGATTTATGAAGGAAATCAAGGAGGGGATCAAGAGAGGCAAGAGGAGCAAGAGGAAAGACATCCTTAAGCCAATTCCTAAGCAAGGATTTCAAGGTGGGTTACAGCTTTATAATTAAGTAATAGGTCATTAATGTTTTCTTTTAAATGATGAAAATAAATGATTTCAACTATTTCATAAACATACTTTATGAATCTTTGAATGCTTTGAGATTGTGTTATGTGTTTGGTATGAGTGTATTGTGTTAATAAATTATGAAAAGATTGTGCAAATGATTTTTTAGAAAAGATACTATGTTTGAGAAATCATGGTTTCAGGAACGGTTTTCGAAATATCTCATGTTCATGAAAAAAATCAAGTTTCGAAAGTGTGTCATTTTGGACAACAAGTTTACAAATTATGAAATACATGTTATGTGGGTTTGGTTTAGTCCTTTAAGAATTTCAAGTGCATTTTGAATAAAGACTTTTCCCACCTGCCCGCTAGTACTATGGAGCTCCTTTATGGACTCACATAATTTCACGACTACGTAAAACCATTTTGTGGGATTGCGATAGTACGTTCTATTTACGGCTACACATGACTCTTATGGGAAATGTATAGTACGTTCTGTTTTGGAACTTCCAAACCATTTAGATGTGTTTATATGCTAATGATATGTTAACAAGATTGATGCATACCTCATTTTCATTATTGAGAATTTGGTTGAGAATTTGAGAAATCTATGTTTGGTGATTCAATTGTGAATTTTTGTTACAATGGAAATAAATGTTTCAATGGTTTTACTTGTTATTGGTTATAAAATTGTTAACCACGAGCTTTAAGCTCACGGCCATTCCTTCCTATCTCCAGGTAACGAGCAAGAGATCGAGTGAAAGAGAATCAAGGCATCACTCCAAAATTTGCATATTTCTATGTTTTAAGCTAGATTTGTAACCACAAGGTTTTAGTTGCATTTTGAGCAAATTGTTGCTCATGTATCTTTTTGTATTTTGGCATTTTGAGATATTAATGTATTGTGGCTGAAAATGCCCACTAAAGCTTTGTAAAAACTCTTATATTTTGATGTTAATGAAGTATGTTTGTATTTTGTCGATGATATGTCAAATTTGCTCATTGCATTTTCAAGTTTTCCATAAGGGTGAGAATTTGTATTCTGGCTTCGAGGGAAATAATGTATTGATCTGAGCTGAATTGGATGAAGTTGTCTTTTTGGAAGTTGTAGATTATTTTTTCAGATTTCCAAGGATATATAGTATGAAATTTTTAGGCATTAGAGTTGAGAGATATGATTATTAGAAGTTTGTGATGTTGCATAGGATGGACAATCGGGACAACTTTATTATTTAGAAATTTTGGATATTGTTTTTAATGTCTTCATAGAAATTGTATCTCTAGAAGTCTTCTTTACATTGGTCTAAGAATGAGCTCAATTAGATATTTGTAGTGAAAGTTATGCTCATTTTACCAATATAGGTCAGAATAAGAAAAGCAGGAGGAGAAAGTCGTGATCGCGACCCGCAGGTCCTTCCCCCTACCTAAATATCTTTCACTCTTTTGAACATAACTTTGTCTTCTGACCTCCAAATGACCTGATTTTTAAATCATTAGTTTCCTAACACATTTCTCTATCTCTTCATAAAAATATGTAGCTTTTGGTATTAACACGGAAAAGATTGACTGAATCAAAATAAGGGTATCACTTGGAAGAGTATGAATTGGATATTTTAGTAAACATAATTCAGTATTTTGAGGATATCTTGATCTGTAGAGCTCCAAATGAGATGATTCTTGTTTCCAAATAAAATATAGACTTAGCGATACAACTCCTCTGAAGGGATTGAATTTTAATTTAGATTATAAACTTTCAATTTTTGGAAGGAAGTTGAGTATAATGAATTGTTTCAGTCTAATAACAGTCTAAAAATGTGTAGGCTATAACTTTTAGATTTTTCCTCCAAATTGAATGATTTTGATGTCATTAGAAACTTATTACAATGGTGAACAAATTTTTTGAAGAAAAAAAATTGAAATTTCGTTTTTAGGTTTCCCAAAATCTGTTCAGAAGTAGGTGAAGTGAGTTCGTTTTTTATGATTAACTGGTGTGGGCAGGCCACCCTTGTGAGATGCACGTGTAGATGTCACTTAGGACGTCGATTGTGTGACTCACAATGGCGGGGTCCCAACATGTGGATTGCTTAAATTTGACTTGTTTATAAATAATGGAAATTACTTGATGATTGATGACTATGTTATACCTTGAAAAAGGTTATAACATTTTGTATAAATGAAAAAAAAAAGAAAAAGGATGAAAGTATGAGCATATGATAAAATACTTTGATATGCTCATACTTTGAGCATAATTATGTGATGTTTTTTAGGCGAGAGTGAAACCATTCTGTTTTTCACGTACAAGTTGACAAGGGCCTTCTCTTGACTACCCGCTTGTGGCATATGAGCTTCGAAAATGAACTCATTCTATTCATAGTGTAAACTTTAGTTTCTCTATTCTGTTTCCATGGAACCCTCGATTCATTTGTTTGTGCATTTCATCTTTAAATTATCAAGTATGAAGCATTTGAGTGTTATGTTTAATGCCTAAATTATATGTTATGTTTTATGAGTTTTGAGCTAAATTGATTAATGCTTAAATTGCTAGAATAGATTGAGAACGTTTGAATTGCTAGAGTAGATAGAGAATGCTTGAATTGCTGGATATATATATATATATGAATTTGTGATCAATTGACGATGGCTATAAATATATTAGCCACTGAGCTATGTAGCTCACCCCACTATTCCCTCCTCAAGTGTAGAACGAGAAGGTTAGCGATCCTTGAAAGGTTATTGGACAAATTAGAGATAGTTAGCTTTTACACTAAGATAGTTCGAACAATTATGGATAGCTTATTAAGCATGCCAAACACTAAGCATCCATTTGTATTTGTTTTAAGTTAGTTATGTGTATATTGATATGTAAATAAAGCTTGTTCAAATATTTACTTTGTTTAGTAATGAGAATGAGAATTTGAGGATTTCCTTTTGTATATGATTATGTTATTTTAAAGGTTGAGTATGATGGTTGTAGAAGTGGAATGTGTATGTGCTTATTCTTCTTTGTTGAGATTGCCAATTTGTTGTTGGTTCTAGAATATCATATTAGTAATTGTAAGGGCTATATGGGATGAGTCATTTGAGTTGAGATTCAAGAGTTTAACGAAAAGTACTTAGTAGTTGAATTGATATAAAGAGATTACATTTGCAAGTTTTCATAAAAGAAAACTTTGTATTCTGACTTCAGGGAAAAATATGGACTGATCTACATAGAATTAGAGAAAATTGTCCTATAGAAGTTATAGCTTATTCTCTTAACTTTTCAACGGTATATATTATGTAATTTTTGGACATCATAGTTGAAAGTTATGATCATTTGAAGTTAGTGAATTTGTAGAGGATGTATATGTAGGACAGTTTCAGCCGCGATTGCACCAAGTACTCTCGTGATTACACCAAGCACTTTTGCAATCACACCTTCCCTCCTTGAGATTGCACCAAGTACTCTCGTGATTACACCAAGCGCTTTTGCAATCACACCTTCCCTCCTTGCGATTGCACCAGCCTTCCTTGCGAGCGCACCTTTATCCTTGTGATCGCACCATTGTTCCTCACGGTCGCACCCAAAAAGTTTTCCAACTCTGAACATATTTGACTCTTTTGACCATAACTTTGTCTCCAAACGACTTGATTCTTAAAGCATTGGATTCCTAACACATTCCTCTATCTTTACATAGAAATGAATATTCTTTGGTGTTGAATTGAAAAATATTTATGGAAAGAAAGTGAGGGTATCGGTTGAAAGAGTATGAATAGGATATATTACTGAACGTACTTCGGTATTTTAATCATATCTTGATCTGTAGAGCTCCGAATGAGATGATTCTTCTTGCAAAATAAACTAGAGACATGGAGCTACAATTCTTCAGAAGAAGTCTATTTACAACTATTTTATCAAAGGAAATAACCCTACAAGGAATCTCATTCATGCTTTAAGACTCTACGATTAGACTCCTACAATGGGGTATAACAACTTATGGTATCAGAGCGATAGTTGAACTTCGAAAACGGGGTCCAGCACAACATACTTGAATAACACATTCATTACAACTCTAGGAAGATGCATTAACCATAAACAAGTTTTCAACACATGCGTAATTTCTCCTTGATACATTTATTTAAAAAAAAATTCATTCTTTTGCTTTCTCTTTCTTTCTTTCTTTTTTCATTTTCTTTTCTATCTTTTTCCTCTTTTTTTTCTTTTTTTCCTTATAAAAATTAAAATAAACTACATCAACATGAGAATTTCAATGATAAGACATAACAAAATATCCCAAAATTAACCAACTCATACATATGTACACCCCCACGCTTACATTTTTGTACATCCACAAACTCACCAATCACAAATGTTCCACTAGTTTTATGACTTGGGTAGGAAATTTTGTAACATTCCATTCCCATACTAAGGGCTAGAGCTCTAACGTTTGGTAATTGAGAAAATAGCAATGAGAGATTAGAAGAAAGTGCATTTCATGCTCATGCATAATGTAGCGTACGCACACACATGAATAGTAAATTTTGCATATAAAAATGACTGTACATGCATTCGTTGACATTTTTTTAGTATAATTATTTGTAAATGTGATTTTATTAAAAATTGTGGTTTGATTGTATTGAAAAATTGATTTGGAGATTATAATTACTGATTTAGAATTTTTGGAAAAATTTCTAAAATTTCTGGGTATTTTTGGATTAGGAAAATTGCCAAGTGACAAAACGATTGTTAAATAGTAGTAGAAATAAGAGTAAAATGGCAATGGAAATTTTGAAAAATGACTTTGAGATTTAATGACAAGTGTCATTGAAAATTGGAAGTCAATTAGATTAGAAATTAGATATAAAATGGACTAGTTAAATAAAAGACCATAAGAAAGTGACCACTTGTTTAAATCATAAAATTATGGTCTTTCACTTATACATTCACAAAACACACTTCTCCGCTCCAACTTCTTCATTTCTTCATCTTCTCCATCCCTCTGCTTCACCTACGACATTCACTCTCACCCTCATCATATTGACTTTAGCTCAACTCTTGCACCTTGCTTCTTCAAGATTCATGGTCTTCTTCTTGTTGTTGCTAAAAGACCTAACCTATTCCTCCTTAAAAAGTTGAAGATCGTGTATGAGAGAAGGAAGCTAGGGTTGAGAGAGATCTTGAATAGTTTTGAAGAATCTTGGAGCTTAATCAAGTAAGTTAAACATTATTCTTCATGGCTTTGATGAATGAAGCATGTTTGACAATAGTTGGAGGTTAAATGTCATTAAATTGAGGATAGGTATATGAAAAAAACGTGAGTGAGTAATGTGGATAGATTCATGTCTTGCTTTTACATGTATGATGATTAATGATTCATAAATGGATATAGAGTTGATTTAGAATGGATTCTTAATGGATTTAGAAAGAAGTGCAGAAAAAATTGAATTATGAATGGTATATGTACATGTTCTGTTTTTGAGTTTGTGATCAAATATAGATCACGACTTATTTGTGAGTGATATTGAGTTGAAATGGATTTGAGAATGAGGAGTAAATGAAGTAGAAAAGATGATCTTAGTATAAGGCGTGTTAGGGTAAAATCTGAAATCAACATTGGAAGATGATATGGAAAATGCTACTCACTGAGTATGCTTCTGTCTTTTAACCATAACATTTTCTCTAGTTATCCAAATGGAATGATTTTTTTATTGTAGTAAACTAGAGACATATGGCCACATTTTTCATGAAGACATCAAATTTAAATTTTGTCTTTAAGAATCTCAAAATCTGACATGAAATTGAAAAAGTTGGTATGCTTATATGAAAGTTTGTAGCGACTAACTATTGGGTTCGTCACAACGAACTTGTGGGATTTGTTTAGTATTCTTCTCATGCCGTGGCCAACTCTTGGCTTTTTTGTGGCAAATTTGTGAAATTTTTGCGAGAATTCCTACATAGAGAAGTTCACCGCGGCCAACTTCTGGCTTTGCCGCGGCCAACTCTCCTGCACCTTAAATATTCTTTGGTATTTTTACTATATATTGAGTTTTAGTTATCCAAATGGAATAAATTTTAATTTGAAGTAAACTAGATACATAAGGATACAATTTGTCTGAAGAAATCAAATTCTAATTCAGACTCTAATAATTTCAATTTCTGGGTAGAATTTGGTGCAGGGCACTATTTCAGTATAAGAACAGTCCAAAATTATTTGGATTATAAATTTTGGAATACGAAACCAAATTGAATGATCTTGGTGTCATTAGAAACTTAAGACAATAGAAAATAATTTTATAGAAGAAAGTGCTTTCAAATTTCCCCAGTTTCATTGTCTAAATGATCAAGAATAGTAGACCTAAAAGTTAGTTTTTGGAAAATTCTGAAATGATTCATTGGGTTATGGAATTTGATTTTAATAATTTTATTTAGGTATAAACCATAATTATATATGACACTTATGTGGATTTGGAAATACAAATGGTTATATGACAACAACAATATAGTGATACTTGGGATTATAATTAAGCATGCATTGTATATATTTCATATACACATTTGTGCATAAAGGAATACTTATAATTGTGAAATTGATAATGTGTCTGCAATGTGTGTATTGCATAATTTTGATGTGCAGGATGAACATCCGCATTCATACGAGTCCAGATCTTGGAAAAAATGCTAATCTGGAGTGTACTATGAGTAACCTAGAAAGTCTCACTTAGTTATTTGTTTGCTTAATTTCTGATTTGAATTGGCTTATGAATGTGACTTATTTGTTGATGTCGGACAATAAAGGTCCGAGACTTGATGCATGAATGGGATATTTGTTGAGACCCGATCCAGAGACAGACGCCCCAACCCGAAAATGAAAGCCAAAGCGAAACGAATCACAAAGAGGCGAAACAAATACAACGAATGATCACAAAGCGAAACGAACGGATCATATATCGAAGTGAATCGAAACAAATCAATAGCGAATCGAAAGCTAACTTGGAAGCAAAGCACACAAACAAGGTCAAATCGAATTGGCTCAAAGACAAACCAAACAAACGATCCAATCGAATTGAAACACGAATTCCGACATCTGCACAATTATCTTAGAAAAGCGTCGAAATGGTCGCGTTGGATATCTTAAGACTAAAGCTATACGAATCGATGTAAAAAATTTTCTTTTTCTTATTCTTCATTCTTTCTCTTCTTATTCATCTTTATTCAAAGCTCATACTAATCAAAACAATATCATTTCCCTTTTTGGAAATTCATTCTA
>JANZLF010000009.1:16363272-16373381 GCA_026546835.1 Erythroxylum foetidum
TAAACAGTTTACAAATATCATTAATTGAATCAATAGCTAATGGCGGAGAACTAATATAATTGGACTTAAAATAGAGTTGACATTAATTCTATACTCTATGTCTAATTGGAACATTGGTTGATGAAATGATTAAATTATATGAAAAAAATCATGCAAAGAAAGGTTAGTCAAAATCACTTTGACATTCCTAAATATTTGGGTGCTCATGATGCGTTGCTAGACACCAATCTTGATCTTTGATCATAAATTGTTTAATTAGAGAATTAAAGATAAATTAAAAGGAGTTTTAATTTATCTAATTCTAATTTTGAATTATATTTATAATTTATAATCATTGTCAACATATTTGGAAACCTAATGGGTCTCACATACAGAATGAGTTGGAGAGAGCAAAGTTGATTTAATCAAGTTGAACTTGATTATAAAGTTTGAGAAATTTTATAATTAAATATGAGATATTTAATAAATAAGGATCAATATAAGATATTGAATCTTATTTGGACATAATTGGTATGTAATTAGAATTATTTGTAATTCTAATTAAAGTTTAATTGAAATTAGAATTTAATTTCAATTCAATTACTAAAACGTTCAAAGCTTATTATAAATAGACTTGAACTCTATGGAGCTCGCACTTCATGCTTAACCCTCTCTGTAAAAGTTACAGAGTTCTCTCAACCTGTTTAATGGATATTGTTAGAGGTTGGCTACTTGTGCGGCTACAGTAGTTGAGACGAATCGGTTTCAAAAATGGTTCGAGGGATGTAGCAAGATAAAGATCAAGCTTAAGAATAAGGTACGAATTAAATTTCCGCTTTATTATGATTTGTGTTAATCATTTTATAAAATTAAATAAATCTTGGTTTTTGAAAAATCAAAATATTCCACTGCAGTCCAGATCGAATCTCGCCCCGGTCTCTCAATAGTAATATTAGAGTGAGATTTTAATTCTATAATTTAATTAAAATTTTTGTTATTATTGACTGATATTTGAAATTTGGTTCTGCCGGATTCTGGCGGAATTGAACGTTGCCGTTTGGATCCATGGAATTGGCTGCTTTCTGTAGTAACTTCAACGTAAAGATCCCTGCAAAACAAAGAAGGCTCATCGGGGGTTGTGTCCCGATTAGCCCCTCCGACGCTCAAGTCAGTCTTTTTAGTGAAGGTGAGATTGCTTTACGCAGAG
Source organism: Erythroxylum foetidum (assembly GCA_026546835.1). Classification (NCBI taxonomy): domain Eukaryota; kingdom Viridiplantae; phylum Streptophyta; class Magnoliopsida; order Malpighiales; family Erythroxylaceae; genus Erythroxylum; species Erythroxylum foetidum. The sequence goes on from JANZLF010000009.1 coordinate 16,364,459, forward strand.
AAGGCTAGGTTATGATTACGTACCTCTGTTATGGTGGAATTGTACCTTATATATGGAGCAATAACTAGGTTTAAGTCATTACGTATGCATGGGAGACTCTCACCTGCGAGTGGGCTAAGGAGATCGCTGATTGGACCTGGGCTTGGCATAGTATAAGACTGATATTTGAGTAATGGACCGATCGGCCCACGGGTCGTTATGACTGGGTGCGGGCCTAGCACAAACGACCTGACCATAAGCCCAGCACAACTGACCCGACCAGTTAGCATTTTTTGATGTGATATGTAATTAATTTTTATTTTATTTTAAAATGAATCAAATAGATAAATGTAAGTCCACAGTTTGAATTTTGTATCCTATTTTTAGATTGATCTTCTCAATAAGTTTATTGGATATGGTACAATTATTATGTAGAATTATTAGAGCATTATGATGATAGGATCCTAATATTGCAGATTGAATTCAAAGTAGGCTTATTAGGTTAATCTCATGTTGCAGGCCCACAAAAATAACTACTCAGATTGGGATGTTCTTACTTAAAACACTTTAATGTTCAAATTAGTAAGAACTAAGAGATGATAAGTATGTAGATAAATTTATGATTGAGATTCATAATAATGATTATAAAAACTTATTTTCAGTGTCTCTTTTTTATAAACAATCTTTCAAAAAGTGTAGTTGGATCTTTAACTATCTTTAGTAAAGTTAGATCTAACTTCCATTAAATGTCTTAGTTGTTATTTAATTAGGACTCTATCTCCTCATATAAATAAATCCTATCTTGAATTAACTTACCTTTTTCAAATAATTGAGTCTCTTATACAAGCTTGAAACTTGTAAGCCTAAAGAAGATTGATGAATCCTACTCAATATGTACACTCAATAGGTATGTATCATTTGCCTCATAGTTTTTTTTAATAAAAACTTAGATCGAGAGTGATACTTTTGGGAACCCAACTATACAGGGATGTTGACTTAATCAGGATAACTTTTAGGTCGATTGAGTATCACTTAACTAGTCAATTACGTTGTCACATATCTAAAGTATCTAATCCAAAGTTACCATGAAATCATTTTTTGAATGTTAATCATAAATCCTTATAGGTTTGTTCGAGACAAGCATCATCTTTTGGATAACCATCTTAGGTTTGCTTATGATAGATTGATAATCATCTTCAGCCACTCATCTTTGGTTAACTACAGGTAAGCTTGTTCGAGATGGGTTGATGTTGTCAAATGAATCATCCCTCAGAGATTCTCTAAGAATATTCTTTATGGAACAAAAATGTTGAAGAGATGTTCCCATTATGCCCAGGGAGGCAAATCATTGTTTAATCTTAGCCATTAATCCATATAGGTCTTAAATATCCATCCCTCTATATAATGCATAAGATGTGCAAATGGCTCACATTTATAATTTTTTAGAGTTTTGTAACAGAGCATCCCTATTATTTTTGTCTACCTTCACACCTTCCTGAGATGATTCAACAACTAAGATAATTGACGTGCTTGTCTTCTTTTTGCGTACAATATTACATGCCATCCTTCTTACATTTTTAATTTATAGAGAGTAGTATAGATGATATAATTAATTTAGGGACCAAAGATTATAATTCTAGATCTAGTGGATGTAGTGATGTAAGGTTTATTGCATCAAATTGTTGACATAGCAGCTCTACATCCCTTAGGTTTATCGATATAGTTTCTCCCTCCCTTATAATAACCAAGCCTCATTTTAAAATATCATATGAACATGGATTAATTAGGTCTAGTGAGAGACTTCATATCCAGAATTCATCATCAAATTTAATGTCTAGGAAATTTTGTAAAAACTTTGAAGTAAGCCTACACCTAAATAAGCTATGGAGAGTTAGGTTTAAGAAGAAGAGTAGAAAGTTCTATATCCTTGAGGAGATTTCGCTCATGTATCCAAATGACAAAGAGTATATATATTACCCAGGTCTAGTGACGTAGATTTTTCTTTTGATTATTTTGAGTTTAGATTGTAGCTTCCTTTCTATCCATATATTTAAATATTGAATAACATAGGCTTAAGTCCTAGCCAATTGCCCACATATATGGAGAATGGTAGTTAGGTTCATTGTTACCATCCACATCATGGATGTGCCCCTAACTTTGAGTTGTTTAAGTTTATGCACCAATGTAAACTTATTGGGAGCATAGGCTTTTAAGAACACAAAGACGTCCTAGATAGCATAAGAGAATTTATGGAAGATGAAATTGAATGGTTCTATTTGAAACTATATCAAAATTTTTAGATTGTCAATGTTAGACATTAGGAACATAACTGAAGAAGATAAGCTCTTCAATTCTCTGTATGGTATTCTAACTTGAGCACAGATTGAATTGAAAAGGTGGGGGACAAATTGAAGGAGCAATTTCTCCCTTACAAGATGTCCTAGTTAGCATGAGAGAATTCATGTAAGAAGAAACATAACGGTTCTATTCGTAACTATGTCAAAAATTTCAATTCGTTAATGTTGAACATTAAGAAACTAGCTGAAGAAGATAAGCTCTTTCATTTTCTGTCAAACGTAAGAACATATTGAATGAAAGAGGTAGGGGTAGAAGATTTACCTAGTATAATTGCTATTACAGGCATATTAATTGATTTGCGCCCAAGAAAAGATAAGGAGGAAGGGGAAACCTCTAAGTCATCCTAACATAAAGACAAAGCCCACCAGAAGGAGAAGAATAAATAAGGAAATAGCAAATCATGTGGGAAACAAGATATGGCCAGAATGATAAAGGGAAGGCCAAGGTGAATAGAAACATTGGTACTTCTACAAGTGGGTAGAAAAATAAAAATTACGATCACTATGCAAGGGAGCATCTTAAGCAAGAAAAACTCAATGCAATAGTGATAGAAGATGAACTAGAGGGTGAAGTTGCGACCTATATTAATCCTCTTTAGTTGCTAAATTCTCTAACATAAGAGAAAAGAAAAACACATGCATTGTTAATGCATTTGAAGACATATTAGTGGTACGATTATGACTATAATGGTTGATACAGATGTTATTCACACCTTTATCACAGATTAGATGGCTGGCAAATTTGAATTGAAAGTAAGCAAGAGTTCGAATAGCCTAAAGATAGTAAATGTCAAAGTTAGAGATGTGGACGGAATGACATATATTGTGTCTTTGACAATAAATGGATGGACTAGAAAATCCAACATGATGATAATTCCTTTAGATGATTTCAATGTGATTCTCAAAATTGATTTCTTGTGGAAAAATAAGGTTATTGTTTATCCATATTTGAGCATAATTATGTTCAAAAGAGAACAAGATCCTCGATTTATTAAATGCGGATGACTTGATGTACAAGGAAAGGCAAGCAAAAAGTTTCTTTTATTTCAGCTATGGTTATAAAGAAAAGGATTAAATATGGTGAGGAAACATTTCTTACAACAATGCTTGAAGTGAAAGAAGGCTCGTCCATATAAGTCCCTCGTGTAGTGGTTGAATTGTTAGATTGCTACAAAGATGTAATGCCTTCAAAATTGCCAAAAGAACTTCCACCAAGAAGGGCCATTGCTCTTCGTATTCAAATAGAGCTACGAGCTAAACCACTTACCAATTTTCCATACAGAGTGTCATTTATGGAGCTGAAGGAGTTACGAAAACAACTAGAGGAACTCTTAGAGGAAGGTTACATTATTCCCTCCAAGGCACCCTATGAAGCTCTAGTCTTATTCTAAAAGAAAGTAGATGGATCTTTACGGATGTGTATAAATTATTGGGTGCTAAACAAAGTCCCAACAAAGAATAAATATCCAATTCCTTTGGTGCAAGACTTCAAGCATCTTTATATTTTAAATTGGATTTGTAATATGGTTACTGGAAGGCCAAAATCGCAGGTGGGGATTAAGGGAAAACCACTTGTGTGATAAGTTATAGAGTGTATAAATTATTAGTTATGTCTTTCAGTTTAACAAATGCTCGTGCAACATTCTGTAATCAAATGATTGACGTATTATACAAATTCTTAGATGATTTCATTGTGGTTTATTTAGATGATATCACAATGTACAATAATAGCTTAGTAGAGAATGTTTCTCATTTGCGACAGGTGTTGGATCACTTGAGAGAACATAATTTATACATCAAAATGGAAAAATGTGAGTTTGCTAAGGCTAAAATCAAGTTTCTAGGTCATTTGATAAGTAACTAGCAAATGAAGATGGACGATAGCAAGGTGCAACAGATTGTAGATTAACCAACATCGAATAAGGTATAAGCGTTACAATCTTTCTTTGATTTAGCAAACTAATATCGTCACTTTATTAAAGGATACTCAAAGAAAGTGGCATCACTAATAGGTCTGCTCAAAAAGGGGAGGAAATTGTACTAGTCAGATCATTATGTGGCTACCGTTGAGAAGTTTATATAAGTGATAGCCTCTGAACCAATTTTACAATTGCCTAACTTGAAGCTTCCCTTCAAAGTTCATACTGGCGCGTCCAAAAAAGAAATTTGGGGCATATAGGTTCAAGGGTGAATTTTATGGCCTCTGAAAGTAAAAAATTAAATAAGCTAGAAAAGAAATATTTGACACATAAAAAGGAAATGGTTTACTACCCAAGGGTGTGGCATCATGTATGTTTATCTACTGGGACCTAAGTTCGTGACGTGAACTAATAATACATATAGTGAATACCTTCTTCAAGGTACAGAAGAAGTTGTCAACCAAGCAAACAAGACGGTAGAAATTCTTGGCAGAATATGATTTTATTTGGGAACATAAACTTGATAAAGCATTCAAGTGGTAAATGCATTTAGCTGAATAGAAATCATGGTTGTAGTATATAATCTGTCCAGATTTGAGGCAAATCTTATAGATAGAATTGACAAGGTGGGAAGTTTGATACTGCGTATTGTTGATTGGTGCAAGAAGTGCAAGATAGGGTCATTAAACAGTATTGGTTGGATGATGGGTTCATTATAGCTAAAGGGGGCAAATTGTATATACCTAATTTTGGTGGATTATAGAGAGAATTGATGAAGGAATCACATGACTCTCTATAGGCACGACATCCTGCCAGGAAAAGGATGTTGATACTTATGTACAGATCTTGTATATGGTTACAAATGGAGTAAGATGTTGAAACTTACTACAGAACTTTCTTGGTATGTCAATATGATAAGGTGGAGAGGCATAAGGAGGCAGGGCTACTCTAGCCTTTTCCCATTCCCATTCCTCAGTGTTGGTTATGGTTGACTGATTTTCCAAGTATGATGTCTTAATAACTATGTCATCCTCTTGTACAGTGGAAATAGAAACTAATTTGTCTTATCAAAATGTTGTAAAATACTTTTTTGTTCTAACAAATGTGGTTAGTGATAGGGATCCATGATTTACTAGTCAATTTTGGACAGAATTATTCAATATAATGATGGCTAAACTTAAGTTCTCTATTGCTAATCATGCCCAAATAAATGGGAAAACAGAGATGATAAATGCACTGTTGGAAGATTGTTTATGACACTATGTGCGTGCGAGTCAGAAAAATTGGCTAAATCTACTAGATAGTGCACAATTTTCTTATAAACTTCATTGATCTTCTGTAACTAGAAAAAAAAGTCCCTTTGAATTAATCTTAGGGCATCAGCCTTTGACTCCTTTGGAGATTGCTAAACAACAACTTGGTGGAAAGTGTCATAATGCTTATAAAATTATGAAGGATTGACAAGAAGTCTTCGATGAAGCAAAAGACAGCCGTCAGAATGTTGTGCGAAGGATGGAGAAATATGCTAAACAATATAGGCTTCTTTTAGACTTTGTTGTGGGTGGCAAAGTGCTATTGAAGTTAACACCTTAAATATGGAAGAAAATCAATAGAAAGTAAGCCCACAAAGGCCTAATTTTGAAATATGGCGATTCATTCCAAGTTATCAAAAAATTTGATAAGGCAACTTGTCAACTTAACTTACCCGAAATTTTAAAAGCTCATCCTACGTTCCATGTAAGATATTTGCGTAGGTTTTATCATGATGACGAGGAACTGGAGAGGATCAATCAGAGGCGTGCACCTCCAAATTTGCAAGTTTAATATGATGATGAAGTTGAAAAGATTCTTGATCATTGACGATTGGCACAGCACAAGAAGAATTGACGAACTAAATTTCTTATAAAATGGAAAGTTACAGATGTAGCGTACGCAACATAGAAGAAGGACTCTTCTCTATGGCAATTTGAAGACATGATCAAGAAGTACTTGGATGACAAGGGGCACCTTTGTAAGGTCCCTTTGTCCCTTTGATGATATGTAACCATAAAATCATATATTATGTAGGTTGAAATTATTTAAACTATGCTGGAAAAGGGAATTGCATTACTGGACAAACTTGAGCTTTGATTGGCTACTTAGAAATGTAGTGTTTGGTGCTGCAATATTGCATGGAGTATTGGAGGTAAATGTTAAGCCTTACATGGCTTGCAAGTTACACGGATGCTATTGAAACATTATTTCGTTAATTATTTAGACAGTTTTATGTAAACTGTCCAAACTACTTGTAATTGTCCAATGTCTTTATCTTTTGATTGTTAATGTCTACAAGATATAAATATGTTGTAAATCCTCATGCGCAAGTGTGTTACGTAATTCATATATTTTGCAATAAAAGACCCTTGATTGTATAATATATTGCGTTTCAAATAACACTACTCCGCTTAACAGCTAGCCACAACATTGATTTCGTCTCTCTTAGAGGGAGTAAAGAATCAATCTATAACAATTACCATCACAAGTTTTATGGTTTAAATTTTAATTAATAATGAGTTACTTCAAAGCTTTCGCTATGCAAAAATGTAATTGTTAATACATTTTAGCATTTCCTCTTCCATCTCTAGTTACTTCGTTTTATAAATAGTGCACGTGTCTAGCTATCCCTCTGAAGTGACACATATCCAAGCACTTATCCAAAATAGTAAATAACATAAACAATATCCTTCTTGCCAGAGGACAGTTTACAAAAAAATAATTTTCTCTTTCAGATGAAATCATTAAAAAGATAGATAGAACTCGAGGAAGCTCTATTGTTTATTCTTTTCTTTCTGTTCCTCTTCTTTATCCTAGCTAGCTAGTCACAATGAATGCAAGACCCGCGTTGGCATATTCTCTGAGGTCGTAAGCCGCTATTTAACTTTTATTTATCGTCAAATCCAAAATTTGTCAAGATAAATCATATAATTTGTAGTTATTTAAAGTTCATTTAGTAGTTTTAATTTTTTAATTATATTGTCCTTTTTTAGAGTTTTTCCTTCTAACTTTTATAAAGGTTATAATCCTCTTCACTGAATTTAAAACTCATTCATAAAAAATTTAAAATAAGATATGTTTATGAACAAGTTTTCAGTCATTTACATTATAAATGAGTTCAGCATTAGATCTTTTCACGCATTTACTTTTTCCAGCTATCAAATTAAATAGGAAATTAACACCATTATAAATGCTAATGAATATTCTTACATGATAATATAGCCTTATGCGTTTGCATCGACTCGTTCAAAACAAAAGTTCTGTTGATTTTTCTATTTATAAACAACTATGGCACGCACACTTCCACTCAACATTAGAGTACTGAAGTCTTTAGAGATATCGTTGTTTGTTTATGTGACCACCTGGAGGCTTGCCTTTCCTTTACGATATCACTCTCTCTTTGAAAAACCTTACTTAACATGCGCAAAAAGCACATCTAATCTAGAAGATCTATATAAACAAGATGATAAGCTAGAACGGGATGGTGACAAATTATACCAGAATCGACCCATCTATCAATAAAGCACCATAGGGCAATTATCCATAATTTCTGATTATAAGATACATAAAATAAAGGCAACAATGTTTGGAAGTGCCAAGCTCCTTTGATGGGAACCATATCTTGTGATGGTAGGTCATAGATTATGGATGTGACTGTTAATTCCAAAGATGTTTACTTTCATTGTAAGGCTGAGTCCATTGATTAAAGCACTGATACAAAAATATGAAACACAAATATACCTCGTCTAGAGATTTTCAGTGTTCTGTTGCGGATGCTTTTTAGGACGTGATTGAACCCGTCGGAGGGAGATTTCCTGAATGCCTCTTAATTTTTGTTTGTTTTTTTTTAAATCATTTCAAACGTCAGGTTAATTAGTTTAAGGAGTGAATTGTGTATGAATCTACTATTAATATTCAATTATATTAACTGTTTAATTTTAAATTGTTAACTTGTTAAATTACTTACTGATTAGGCTTTAATATAAGTGAATAATTAACACAATGTTCTCACAATGAATATATAATTAATTAATTTAAAGGGGAAAGTTGTCAATTTTTATTTTTTTTAATTTGGATCATTTCTCGAATTAATGCTACTGCTTGTTAATAAATTAAATTAGTAGTGGATCATTGATGGGTGACAGATGATACGTGACCTTAGAGAATTTCACAAAGGTCAGGTAAAACCCCTCAGATTTGCTGTCCCATTTTTCATGTACCAACCTTTCTCATTTTATTTCAACCATCAATTTATGTTGAAAAATGAGACAGAGGATCTTGTCCCCAGGTAAAAGGACATTTTCTTTTTTCTAACGATCGGGAAATAACGAGTGGTTCGTTCACCATGAGCTTCAGTTATTTTTGCCTACAGGCAAAGTAAAGAAGGAAAATATTATTAAGGATTACCATTTCAACCATAAAAATTTTTTATTTTCCGATTAGTGGTTAATGATTGGGAATTAAGTATGAGCAAATGTTCTTAGGGTGGTATCTTCAACTAGCTACTTGCTTGAATTTTGTTTAACCAAATTTTTGGTAAAAGATTTAAAATATTGATATCCCTAATATTATGCCAGTTATAATAAATGAACCAAATCATAAGATTATATTTTAACCTACAATTTAAGAGTAAAG
>JANZLF010000009.1:16456785-16473788 GCA_026546835.1 Erythroxylum foetidum
TTAAGGGTTAATGGTATAGTGAGCCCCCTAAAATTTAAAAAAATTAAATATTTGAACCCTCTTTTCTTAAATTTTTAGCTCCGTCATTGCGTCTCACTTTACACCTTACAAAGGGAAAGCAACCATAAAAGATAGGACTATCATTATAATCTTTCTTTTAAAAAACGTTTCTATTTTTTCTACATTAAATAATGGATCATATCAGTTATGATGTTTTCACTAATGATTGAAAATGTTCCTGAGAAATATATAATCCATGGATTTTGCTTCTTTAGCTGTTAGTTTTCATTTAACAACTATTTTTTAATTAAACCTTCGAATATTTAATGGGTAAAGACAATTTTTTAATCATATTTTAAAATTTTTAAATTTATTTAATTCTTAATCAATTTTATGATGATACAATATTAATTGAATCTTTTAAATCTTATATTTTTATTTTTAATTTTTAAAGTATTAAAAAAATTCGATTCGAATAAAAAACAGTACTATAGCTCTCTTCTAGGTTCTCTAAATTAGGGAGGAAGAATGATATCGACCCTATCACCTTAATTAATTCCATTCCCCTATTGTTGGTCTCTAATTTGAGCATTCCAACGCCGAGCACTTGGAATATAATAGAACTATGGACCATTTTAAGTTAAAGCCTATTTTTATAACAAATGAAAATTTTGACTGTCTTCTGATGAGTTGTGGATAATTAGAGTATTAGACTGCTTAGATAGGGTATGGAACTTGCAAAAACAAGAACATACTGAATCTCTGAACATCACTCAAAAGAATTAAAATTGCTGTCATCTGTCTTAAATGTGATTTGTAAGCCGAGATTACTGAAATTGCACTAGCTTCTCGAAAATGAAAATTCCTAACATGTATAGTTTTAGTAACATTGCAGGGTTCTCTTTCGAACTCTAATCAATCTTGTTTCAGATGTGAACACAGAATTATAACCACGAAGGTCAGTTAAATGAACCTGCATTTGTCAGTTTGGAAAATGACGAGGATTGATTGAACAAAGTGTGTTATGCAAGTTGGTCCTATTAGCTTGACCCCTTTTTGTCGGTAAGTTCACTGTATTTTGTCCATTAATCAATATACTACCTGGGAATGACCTAGCTAGGTACATCCAAAAATCAAGCAAAAAAGCTGTTTCAACCTTTTGACTTTGCATGGAAAATTGTGGGGTAGGAATCTTTTGCATGCATTGATGTCTCAAATTTTATGACAAATTAATTTTTCAGTTCTCCCCATAAAAAGCATCATACTTATTGGCCCTATCTTTCAAGGTAAGTTCCACATCAAGCATAATCAGGCGATGCATAACATTCGAGAAGTGAATTGATAGTCCAATATGGCATACTCATTAGTTTTGTATTCGCCAGTGGTGGTAATTAATGTTGTCAGAACTCAATGTAAAGGTTCAATCCCACCAAGCCTTACCAAAGGCTTGTAATTTGATAAAATGTCACGAAATAGTAAAATAAAAGTAGCAAAAATACGTATATATATATATTAGCTTAATTAAAATGAATAAGCAGCAAGCTTTTAGATACATAAACAATCATTGTATTTGAAGAAGATATTGGCTAACATTATTTGTATTGTTTTTAGTGGTTCAAGATTTTCAAAGGACAAGATGGCAAAGAAAAGTTTGATATAGAAACTAATTAAAGAATATAGTGGTGCAAGACAAAGGCATTTTTCCACGAAAAAAAGTAGGAGGATTTATCTTGTCATATCGAAAGATGATAATGCAAAGCTTTTTCTAGTAACTTTAACACTCCCAATGAGCTAGCATTGATGAGTGTTACCTTTGTCATGTAACTTTGCTTTAGATTGCCCCCTTCTTTGCGGTCACCTAACAATCCTTTTGGCCATCTCTTTCGCCAGAATATATATAACAAGACAGGTCCCCACTGCCCTTCACATTAATTTCTCTACTCAAGGTTTCAAGGAAACATATATATATAATGTCATGAGCTCAACAAAAAGGTCTTAATGTGTAGTGTATGGTTTAGTGGTGCAAATGCTTAGTAATTGTTCTTACTTTAGTCGTTTTTGGGACTCAAGAACTACTCTCTTGGTCTTGGGTAACCATCGATATCTCTCGTACTCGTGTTGTAAGAATTCAATCGAGAACATTAACATACTCAACAAAACAACTTAATATCATATACTCCCTCTGATACATAATAAGAGTCGTTTTAGATACATTTTAATTATTCAAAATAAATGTTATTCTTGACTTTGTATGCATGTTTATAACTTTTTTTCTAAAATTAACCTTTTATTTCTCTCTCATCTTAATTATACAGATCATAATTTCAAAGCAATTTCTCTCACAATTTCATTTAAGATGTTGATTACTGAGGTAATTTTATGAGAGTATTAATAAGGATATATCTATAATTTTATTAGCTTTCTTAATAAACGTGTATTTTTCTAAAACGACTCTTATTATAAATCGAAGGGAGTATTTGAATACCTTACCTACATATCTAATACTTTTTTCATTTCGGAACTTGCACCATATTAACACCAAATATTACCATAACTGAATAACATATTGTACGACGTGACAATCCTTAAATATAGAGTTTTTTAATAATTTGTGGAGGATGTGAAGAAATAGTCATCTTCTGCGTGCCTCCAACTAGCGTCCCCGAGTCCTGGTCTCTATCCAACTTGCTCTTTTAGACACTAAAAATAGTCCAAAAAAGCAAATGCGAGAGACTTGGAGTTTTTTCTTCGTCTTTTGCTTCCGGCATTGCTCATCTATTGCTGGCCTTTTGTAATCATGACTCCTTTTGCTATCATTACCATGAAAAGCCTCTCTTTTGCTTTCATATTCAGATTCAGAAACTAATGACACCTCCCCCCATCTTTATATTCCTCGTTCTTCTCTCTTCATTTCCACAAAAATTTCTTGGTCTATGATCTTCATAAAATCCATCTTTCTCTGCCTCTTCTTTCTTTACCAGATATCAAAATCTCTTACTTATAATCCTCATCTACAGCAGAAACTATAACTTTGTTCAAAAAAGGTACATGAACTCTTCCAATATGAACTCATGCAACTATTTACACATTGGTAATCTACAGTCTTTGAAAAGACACAAGGCACGACGATGTCGCCGCCTTAGCAGGTGAGTTTCTTCATAGTTTATATATTGCCATGTATATACTGCAATTGTGTGCATATATATCTGAAAAGGAAAATTGTGTATGTATGTGAAGTTACAGGTGGAGAAGGGCTCTAAAAGAAGAAAAGGAGAAGATGAGAGCAACGAAAACAGAGATGAAAATGAAGAACTTGAAACTGTACACGGAGAACAAAAGCATACTGGAAGAGAACAAGAAGTTGAGGAAGATAGCACTTCTTCTTCAACAAGAGAACCAAGCTTTGTTGTCTCGTCTACAAAACAAGTGCGTCGAACGTCTGTAGTTACCTCCCAACAGCAGTTTCAACCACTACTACAGTCTACAGCCAACTTTTTTAGTGTCTTAGTTACATATATATTCCTTTTAATTTGTTTCTCTTTTCAGTTTCTAGCTTTGATCCATGTCGTTAATTAGATTAAAGTTTAGATAGATTTTGGAGGGGAATAAACAAACTTCTAAAATTTACTGAATACTTCGTATACAAGTTTAATTAATTTTGTAGTCTCCAAAACAAGTTCATGAATAATTAATTATTTTGTTTGTTTTTATATATATTAAAATTATGAAAATTATTATTGACCTACAAATTCAATTGCTGAACTAAAGATTTCGATAGAGGGTGGCATTTAGGAGAATAGATAAAGTTAGTGATTTTGAGGTAACGTACAAACCACAAGTCGATGAACATTCTTATTAAATCTCAATGGCTTTTATTTTATTTTGTTGGAAAGCTTTTTGCTGGTGTCCATGATAAGAATCATAACCTTTCTAAATCTTAGATTGATTTTCATCTGCCTATTTAGCTCCGTCACCATGACTGAAGTTGGAGCCCAATTTAAATAAATTAGAAAACATTAAGCAAAACTATTTCATTGCAGTTATCCCCAGGCTTCAAAACCCAAAAGCCAAATTTACATATAAAAATTGGAAAAGGATAACTGTTTTTTGTAGTTCTGAACCTATCTAAAATAGAAGCTTGAGGTTGAAATTTCATCCTTCGCATGAACATGATTCTCTCTGTATTATTTTTTTTCTTAAATAGCATAGATTTTCGTATAAATAGTTTTAAATCTGTGATCCCAACTTAGGCTAATATACTAAACTAATAATAAATTTCAACAAAATAATAAAATAATGCTTTTTAAAAAGCACCTAAATAATTTTATGGTATCTTTTATGTCATAAATGAATAATTTACTAAAATTATATATATATAATTAGTTATTATAATTTTCTTCAATATTATATTTTTATGACATTTTTTTGAAATTCAAGTCTAATTGAAATATATTTTTCATTTTTGTTTGGTAAATTAAATTTCAAATACATAATTTTATTTAATTTTAAATATTAATTATAGCTATTAAAAATTTCAGTCAAATGCGCAACTTGTAATTTGTTACGGATATAATCTCAAGTTAATGGTACTGATGTGAATGATTATATAATTAAGTTGATGACTTTACGTAAGTTTAATAGTTAAAAAATGACATTGATGCTTATCTCATTCTTGTCATTGACAAGTTTTATCTGTCTTGTCGTTAACAAGTAGGTCTTCTATTAGACCCCGCTTGCTTCAGGAGCCCAACTCTCTTGCGAAATCATGAAACTTGAGCTTGCTCTGATATCACAACTGTTGACCCCGTTCCCGGAGCACAACATTCGGGGACACAAACCTTGAGCTTATTTTCCTAAAGGGTCATTTGTTGTCATTCCACAATGGTGCTGAGCGCACACTAAACAATCACCAAAATCATAATTTCACTTCTTCAAATAAATTGTAGCTTTAAGTCTCTAATTTGCTTTGAAGCAAGAATCACCTCAATCGGAGTTCTACAACTCAAGATATGCTTAAAAAAACCTAAGTGTGCTCATGCCCCTAAACATGCCCTCCTAACCTACCTCTCACTTACTTTCATGAAAACTATCTCAAATCAACTCTAAATGGTACCAATTTTTATAGAGAGAAAGATATATGTCTTAGGAATCCATTGGTCTAAGAATCACTTCAATTGGAGGTCGGATTAGGGAGTTATTCCCAAAAGAGTAAACCATGTTTACACTCGAAATCAATTTAAACCTCTCTTGGCGCGATCACTATAACTTTCAATATAGAAATCGGATTGAGTTCATTTTTAGACCATTAGAAAGAAGACATCCAGACCTAAAACTTTAATCAAGATAACAAAATGAGATTCGACTTCTAACAGCATCAAAAATCATCATCTTTCCCGTGGATGTCCGTTAAACGGACATAACGGACATCCATGTCCGTTTAACGGACATGTATCGGGTGAAGGAGGCCAAAATAACCCGAGAAAGTCCGTTAAACGGACATGCATGTCCGTTTAACAGACATTGACTGGCCAAGGGGTGTTTTTACACTCGAGAATGCCCATTAAATAGACACCCATATCCGTTTAATGGACATTGGGGCTCCCCAAAGCCTCCAATGCCTCTCCAAAGCCTCCAATCTTCAATCTAACATCATAAACACTTGCACACTTCCCAAATTCACTTACTATAAAGCCTAAACACCTCATAACAACTCAAACATCAAGTTCAACTCAACAAATTCCCAAATCTCAGCTTAATTGGTTCATCAAAATCACAAATTTCAAACATTCATCAAAGCTATCACAAACACAAACCATATACAGCACTCTAACTGGCAACACTCACATCTCTCCATTCCGACATCCAAAAATCACAAACTTCATATCGTTGGAAAGATCAAAAGATCTTCTACAACTTCCAAGAAGACAATTTTTGCAAATTTTACTTAGATTTTTCCAGAATTTCACTAGAATCCATAACACAATCTTACCCCTATAAAAGTTTGAAAAGTAGCAATGCAAAGATTTGAAAAGCCATGAACAACCACAATGCATATGCATTTTATTTACATCAAAATAAGTATTTTACAATGCTTTAATGGGCATTTTAAGCCACTTACGTCAAATCCAAAATACAAAGTTAACAAAAACAACATTTTCCCAAAATGCATCTAAAGCATTGATTTACAAAAGTTAACTTGAAATACAAAATAATTCAATTCTGGAGTAATGCCTTTAGTTCAATCGTCGATCTCGTGCTCTTCACCTGAAGATGGGACGGAATGGGAGGGGGTGAGCTTACGCTCATGGGTAACACGTTTATATCCGTTAATAAGCAAAAACCACAAAACATTCATGATCATAGCAATTTCTCACAATATTCATAAAACATATATTTCTTTACTGTGTTAAACCAAAATCACAATTCTCACAAGTTAAGCATTTTTCAAACTTGTCAACCCATGCAAACACACAAATACATCACTAATGGCTTGGCAAGTCCATAAATATGACGAACTACACAATTCCGTAAAATGGCCTTGTGTAGTCGTAAACTTGAGGGAGTCCTAAAAGGAGCTCCATGCCACTAGCGGGCAGGCGGGAGAAGCCTTGACTTGGTCAATGTGCACATGACAATTTCTTGGATGGACTATATCGAACCCACACAACATGTAATTCATGAACTGAAAACATTTTTGCCCAAATGGCATATTCTTGAAAACTTGATTTTCATGCATATGACATATTTCCCAATTTACACAATTCAACAACCAAAAATCTCATACCAATCATAATAACCATTTTGCAACTCAATCAAAAGCAACCAAATACAATACTTGCAAAGCAATTTGAATTTATTTCCAAATTTTACACACAACAACCACATAGGACAATTTCTCAATCATTTAAATAAGTGCTCACTAAAAAGGTAGTTGAAAAGATCATTTATTACATTTAGTTGAAAAGCATTTATAACTTATTAACATAAATATAAAAATGTCACCCACCTAATTTTCCTTTCTTAGAAGCTTGTTCAAGGGTGTCCCTCTCTTTGCTCTTCTTGCCTCCCTTGCTCTTCTTCAACAACAACACAAAACCCCAATTAAAAGAATTCAAAATTGGAAAACATAAAGAACCCAATGCATGAAATTGATCTTAGAATCTCTTAACCCATCCATTTCCTAAGCTTTTTGAACCACAATCACTCCAAAAATCCCAAACATTAAAACTCACTTACCTTAAATCTTCACCCAACCAAGGGGTTTCTTGGCTCAAATGAAAGCTTGAACCTTCCTCTAGCTTTTCCTTCTTGAAATTACTCCAAAACTCCTCTTGAAGACTTAGAAAAATCAAAACCTAGACAAGCTCTCTTTTCTTTCTTTTCTTTCCTCCCTACGACACTCTCTCTCCCTCCTTCTCTCTATTTTTGTTTTTCTCCTCTCTTCTCATGTAAGCCATTCATTTCTCCTCTCTTTTATATCCTTATTAATGCTAAAAAGTCCAAAATGCCCTTACTTGAAAGCCTAAGTTCTTTCCTCCTTAAGTGACATGCCCATACTAACCCTTAGGCAGCTTAATACTTCATCTATAATTTGATTAACTCAAGTCACAAACTCTCATTAATGCTAACATGCTAATTAATTCTAACACACATAAATCTTGCAAGACTCCAAAAAATCATCTAATCATGCTTAATCAAATAAATAATAAAAAAAATTCAGGGGCCAACATATATTATGTTTAGCCAAAAATTGGTATTTTTATATATATTTTTTGACTCATAAACTC
Source organism: Erythroxylum foetidum (assembly GCA_026546835.1). Classification (NCBI taxonomy): domain Eukaryota; kingdom Viridiplantae; phylum Streptophyta; class Magnoliopsida; order Malpighiales; family Erythroxylaceae; genus Erythroxylum; species Erythroxylum foetidum. The sequence goes on from JANZLF010000009.1 coordinate 16,464,573, forward strand.
TTTCATTTATAGCTTTGCATTTCTTCAAATAAATTTTATAAAATTTCCTAAAAGATACTTAAAACCAATTAAAATAAGATAAATTTACATAAAAATATATGCATATTTCATGAATATTGAATATCCTTATATTTAGAAAATTTCTTATTATAAAGCAAATCAATCTGAATCTTTCTTAACTTAAACAAGTTTTAATTCAAGAAAAGTTTAACAATTACATCAAAGTAATCACAAGTATTCTTTATCTACCTAACTCTATCCTTCATCAACTATTTAGGTCCTTTAATAAATATTAACTTGTAATTTAGTTTAAACTGAATCAATATGAATATAAATAAAGTAAAAAGTTTCAACTTACAAGTGCCTAATAAACCATATCACACTTATTTTTAAACTTTTATGGAGCATAAATGATTTGTTTAAAATGTTATTCCAACCTTTTGACATGAAGGTAAACACCTTATAATGAATACCCCCAATTGCTGAATTAAGTAACAATTTTAGATGGCTACTAACACCATCACTAACATTGATTCATTATTTAAGTTAGAGTCAGTAGAGAATTTATCTATACTCACTTTGTTTACGCATTTTTAATTATATAGAATATTAGGCCACTTATTAAGCTGAAATTTAACTTAATTAATGTTAAATTCATAATTAAAGTTTCGTTATTCAAATCACTCATCAATCTTAAGATCAGGGAATCAAATTGAAACTAAAGTAATCATTAATGCTCATATTTATTGACCTAACCTTGTTGAACTGCAATACAATCTAACATCTAATAATTCATCCTAATCATTTTTTATTGTTTATTTTCCAATAATAATTACTTATTAGGCTAATTATGAGTGAATCTATTTACTAAGTCACATATAGCTTAAAATAAGCTCAAAACAGGCTAATCCCCATACTTAAACTTTATATTATCCTCAACAAAAAAATAAGTACAAAACAAGATATATAATATATAAAAGTGGCTATATCGGAAGGAAAATGAAATATTCAGAAAACTTCATTAAGTTGTTTATTGTTTCATATTCAATATTTGTATGATAAATAAAAAATAAGATGAAAAAGTAATAACTATAAAATGTAAAACATACTGGGAATAAAATTAAACAACATAAGTACTAAAAAAACCCCATAATTGGAAATATAAAATATAGTTTGGAATGTACAAGAAAAAACCATAATGAATGCAAAGGACAAAATAGGAATAAGAGCATACCATTTATCAACTATATCATCTTAATCAGCATCCTCATTATGCATTATCTAAGGAAGAGATGGTGAAAAAGTTTGGGTGTCACTACAAATTTTACATAAAAGCAATATTCTCTTCAATCCAATCCATTTATTAGGAGTGTGTAATAAGCATCTCTTTGTGCTCTTGTTGTATCCTACATAAGGAGATCTACTGTTGCCTTACTTGATGAACAGTTCTCTTAATTTTTTTCTACAGTAGCTATTATGGTGTCAGTTTAACATCCTTAGCATCTAACACCATTGGCTAAACTACCTGATTTTTTTATCTCTTATTGTTCTTCTAATGTGGGTGCTTACTCCTCTCTCTTATGCATGTCCTTATCATCCTCTATAGGAGTGTCTCTTGCTTTCCTATCTCCTTTCACCTTGACTAGCATATATCCCCTCAACTCTATTAACTAGTCTTATAAACATTATTGCTTTTATGTTTAGGGGACACATTATGTATGTGAGGCTCAACTATGGAAAATTAAAGAATAACATAGGTTCTTGGCTAACATTATGAGGTATGAACCTCTATAAATCACTATATTTTCTATGTTGATATATGCTCTAAATGGATAGCAAACTTGTATCTTATATTGCAAATGTTGACACCTAATCTATACACTATAAGTTAAACAAATTAGTAAGAGTCACCACTCTCACACCTCCTCTCCTTCCCACAATGGTATGGACAATTGCCTAGTGTAAATAATGAATGATAGGAGCGGAGATAAGGGCACTCTTATTCTTAGTGGGGTCATAAATATGGGAACTTTTATTCTTAATGAGGTTATAGATAGTGGCACTCTTGTTCTTAGTTAGTTCATGCTCACCACTTTCATTTAACATGTCATCCCAAAATCCATTAGGCACGCTTACATCATAAGGGAAATGGATTTTGGAGGAATTATAAGACTCATATCCTATATTCTTAGATGCATAAAACTCACACTTGTCTTTAAACTTTATAATTGACATTGATACTTACCTATCCCCTAAAATAAAAATCACAATTTTAATATCTCTCTATTATAAAGGTGGATGAAAACTTTGTTTTTAACTTCTTATATGAGTGTCAAATTATACTAAAAAAGGATCCAACCATTAGTTATAATTATAGCCATAACTTTCTTTCCTATACCCACTATCTCTAGCACTTTCCAATCCATATACCTATTAGGCTTGAATGGTCAGGTTTTTAGAATGGCATACATTGCTTGATGGATAGGGTTCATGAAAACCAATGTAGGGCGTTTACTTAGATAATAGACCCTTGGAGCTTATTAGGAAGAAGAACCTCCCATTTTAATGGGCACCTTAAATCTATTTATTAAAGTTTGTTTATTTATTTTCATCTTTAGATCTTCTTCTAAATGGAGGTTTTGATGTGAGGTACTTTCCAAAACATCAAAATTATCATATTTGAATTGAACTTTCCTCTTTGGTTGAAAAATTTGAAAATTTGATAAGATTGTGTTTGAATCTAAGATTGGAACTCTTAGACAAGTTGAAAATTGGATGGGTAGTGTTTGGTAGCTATTTTGCATAAGGGATAGTGAAGGAATTGAGATGAAAATAAGAAAAATGAGCATGACTTTTGGTTGTTTGGTTCTCATTTAAAATTTTTGATACCATAGGTTAAGACATGAGTATGCCCCTGTTGGATCAAAAACAGTATCAAACTAGATTTGGCTAGACGGTAGATTTCAAAAACTTTTTCCAAAATCAAAACACAACAGAAGCACAATAACCAAATTAACATGTTTAATCCATACATGATTCAGTATTAAAAAAATAAATAACATAATAACATGATGAAAATTTTACTGACTCTTTTGCTACAGCTTTGACTCCTCACTATTATATCGTCTCCTTGTTATTATATCCTCTACTTGCTATTGTATCCTCGACCAATCCGATCTATAACTTATTCTCCTTGGACAACTTAGTTAACAAGATCCTTTGGTGGGAAAGGAGAAGAAATATTGTATAGGTTTTCCTTTTATGATCAACTAGTTGAAAAAATCAAAATGAGACACTCTCATTCCTAATTTCAACTATCTTATGAAAGAAAGGAGGGGAAGTACCAGAAAACCAATGTACCATTTCTTTCTTCTAATCAAAAATGAAAAAGAGGCCAATAAATGAAACATTCTCATTTATTTAATATGGCTAGATGAAAAGACAAAAAACCAAAAATAAGACACTCTTATTTTCGGTTAAAATATGAAAGAAGGGAGAGAGAGTAACAAATGCATTAGTTCCTTCTTTAATCAAATGAATGCTAAAAGGTATCTATGTTTTTCTGCATGCTAACATTAAATGAAAACCATAAAAACATTTAATGAGCACACCATTAAACCGTTTAATGACGATTAAGCATGATAAAAACCCACCTTATATTTAAAAATATACATGATTCCAGATTCATTTAATAGTGCCATTATCAATAGTCAACTACTATCATGATATGAAACTCATTATTCCCTTAAAGTAAACTCCTTTATTTATATGGAGATAAATTACAATACTACAGTCTCAACCATAATCAAGTGACCAACTTAATTATTCAACTGTGAATCAACTAATTTAGATTATAATAATATACATGTTTCCCATACATCTCCATGTATATGTATATTACTTACAAAAGAATATTGGTACCTTATGACTAGTTATATAATGCTCGCACAAATAAAACCAAACTCTTTTGTTTTATTAATAATAAATATTTTCGTTATAAAAATAACTTGAAGAAGATTAAGTTATATGTAAATACATTACAAGGCACTATATTTACATAACCTCGACAACCTCTACCTATATTTTGTTTTGTAACTCTCAATTAGCAAATACAAGTTAAGACATAAGCATGTCCTATGTCGTATTTTTCTCTATATCAAAATTTAAAATATGTGAAATAAACATAGTTTAATATACAACATGTCTTAGATCATGTAATATACTAAAATTTAAAACTGATATGGATAATAATATGTTGTTAGGTGTGTCCGATCTTAATTGTTCAACACTAAAGCATGGGCATTTCTTGATCGAGTTTTGCATTAGAGTGAAAATTTTAAAATTTTATATAGACATGGTTATATACTCTCTTTTCCTTTCTAAATGGTTAGATATGTATTTAGGATGACTTGAAACATAGGTTTGCTTTAGGGCATGTTCTTGCATTATTCAAGTTACTTTTCTTCTGTTCTCTTTTCTTTGATAAAGATCAATCCTTCCCTTGCTTCCTTCTTAAAAAAAACTGAATTTTATACATATGAAAGAAAATACCAACAATATTTCAAGATGATTTTCATTTAAAGATGACATGAACTTGTTCCCAAAACAAATCCAAACAAATTTTCTAATCCTATAATGAATTAAAACTAAATTAAAACTCTTAAATTTTTTGTTGGGTTACCTCAAAATAAGTAGATTGTTAGAGTTTCTAATTGAGCAATTTTATTAAAAAATTTTTATAGATGGAGTGTGATGCATTGCCTCTTTGTTAGATTAATTACTTTAAAGATTTGTAAGATTTATAACTATTATCATCAATCATAAAGTATAAATCATTTACAGGAGAAGGAGGGTCAATTTCTCATTTATAACATAGTAGACATTGTCATATCCACTTCCTTCAATCATCTCCTCCTCCTTTTAAGATTCATTGACTTTGGTTTCATTAATTTCAATAAACTGCTCCTTTGGGTTTACTTCTATCTTATTAGGAAAATATCTTTTACCTTTGTAATGATATCATTGGCTAACTTTACAATATTGAATTTTGAGCTTTTTTTAATTGTTTCCAATTGATCTATTTTTTTCTTTGATCTCTCAAATTACTTAAAAGTAGCACGAGGCAACTTTTCAATCACTACTTTATAAGCTAGTTTAACTTTTTTATTATAGGGCTTAAAATTCACAAGGGTTATTTTTTTTTGTCATTTCTCCTTTTTGGTCGCTCTAAACAAAGTATGGATGGTTCCACCTTATATTATATGTTTTGTTAGATGAATTGCTTTTTTAATTTTAGGTAATTCCTAAGATAGTGTACACCCTCAATTAAATTGGCAAAGAGATGAACCATTCCCTTAGTTAAATTGCCAAAAGGAAGCCCCACCCTAACATTCTTCGCTAATATCACCTCCTCTATATAACTTGCAATGTAATACTTGAGCTAGTCTTGCGACTCTTTTTAGGCTATTATTTTTTCTTCTAAATGGTTAACTTGAATTGCCAAGGATGTGACCATATCAATATTACAAATATCTACTACCTTTGTTACCCTAGCTTGGCTTGATTTCTATTGATAACTTTTTATGATCATCTCTTTAGTCAAGTCTAAAGTGACTTTAAGAGTCTTATTTAAGATTCCTTTAATGACTACATCTATCATGTCTTTTGTTACATAGTTTAGATCATTAAAGAAAAATCTAAACTTGCAGCCATTTTAGGATCCCATAGTATGGACAACTCTTTAGCAAGTCCTTGTACTTCTCTTACTAATCATATAATATTTCATTATCCAGATGGTATAAATAACATTCCTTAGTTCAATAGTCTTTATTGGTGGCAAGTACTTGGATAAAAATTTATCTATTAAGTTATCCCATGTGGTGATTAAAGGTATACGCTATGAGATCAACAATTTCTTAGCTAGTAAAAATGAAAATAACCTTAAAATAATGACATTTTTAGAAGCTTCGTTAACCTTGAAAGTGTTACATATCTCTAACAAATTAGTGATGTATGCATTACAATGAACCTTATCCAATAGTAATCTTCTTTATCTCTTAGAGTGATTGCAAAATCACCTTTTCAATATCTAAATCTTCTTTTATAAACTCTAAGGATTTTCTTCTAGTCATACACAATGACGTGATTATTGATGTTTGAGGACGCATAAGAGAATAAGTATGAGGGATGTGCATATATGTAGGTTGGTTATAATTGATGGAATACCATTTTATCTCCTATCAATGAATTCCATTATTGACGTAGCTTCTTTCAATTTTTGTTGGAAAAAGAGAAAAGGAAAAATGAAAGAAAAAAGAGTTATCAAGGAAGAAAATCATTTGTTTTGCAAAGTAATTCATGTTAGTTTTTCCTCCTAAAGTTGCATTGAATAGGTGATTTGGTTACAATGCAAATGAGGGAGATGTTGTTTTGTAGGGTCACTCATTATAGTTACAACATATTGTTTATCATCAATTTTTGTGAGTAATTCCTTCTAATTCCTTATGCTTCATGTGGTTTATGGTGTGAAAGCTTGAATCTAAGCTATGAAATAGAGTTTTTGCATGCATATAGCTGATGGTACCTAGTTTGAGTGGATATTAATTTTTGCACTTGTTACTTCATTAAGTGCTTTTTCTACTTCACTAGCTTTGATGAATTTTGAACTACATTATCCAAATACTTCTCACTTTGAACTTTACCCACATTACAACCTTAAAAGTCCTTTGATTAATGATTATGCATGTGAATCTTAGTAGTGAAGAACTGAAATGATATGTAAAGTCGTGGAATTTTTTGATTATGAATTGTGTCCGAGTGTACTGATAGATCTATATTCTTTTTAAACACAATTTGTCAAATTTTGCACCTAGATTGGTTAGTTTCTAAAAGGAATGGTTATTGATTGATCTTGAGTAAAAGCATTTAATTTTTATTTCTTACCATAGTTTTGAAAGTTATTCCTCTTTGCTCATAATTATTTATTCTTAAGAAATAATTAGAAAAGGGAAGTGTTTTGGATAGTGACTTTGATTTTATTGTTCTACCTGAGGATGGTTAAATTCTAAGTTTGGGGGAAATTGATAAATGCTTAATTGATTATATATTTACTCCTTAATACTTAATGGTTAATGTTATGAAGTGTTTAATATACTCATTTCAATTCATATTTAGTTTCAGCTTCAAGTTGGCAACACACGATCTAAAATGAGCTAAAAGCACATCCTTGGAGCCATCCTCTTAATGTTCAACCTTATTTGCATTTATGGAATAAGAGGGAGATGAATTAAGGTGACGATGGGATAACAAAATGCGACAAATGAAGCTCCTGTAACCTACATGACTATGTATGGAATCGTGTAACTCTCTGGAAGCAAGTAGGACCATTTCAACACTTTCTGCAACCTACACAACCTTGTTTGTACTTACACAACTCTATAGAAACATGAATTAGGAAAAATTGATATGCATGGTTAGATACATGGCGGTGTATCTAATCGTGTATCTCCTAAAATCCTAATTTTTGCTATCAATAGACATTCAAGTGATCAAAGATGGTATGAAGCATTTTAGAAGCATGAAAGTGGGCAAAATACCTGCTTATTTGAGATCCATGAAGAGCTAGCCTTCTTTCTTCCTATTCAAAGGGGAAATTGAAGTCGAAGAATACATTTGGGTATTTTTCATCTTGTAATGCTAATTCTCTCTCTAGAAATTGTTTGTGTTATTCTTTGCTTAATGTTTTGGGTATTTATGTATGAATGATATAAAGTTCTCATTCTCAATAGATTATTTATCTATGGAACCATTGCTAGAATCTAGAATAAAATACATAATCGTTGTAACTTTGATTTGTTTATGGTAACTAATTGTTGTAAATCATTAGGGATAATATAGCATATGTTAAATGACCTGAGCTTGTGTAGTTGTTTCCTAGATTAATCTATTTTAATAGTTTGCAATTTTCGTACTAAATCTAGAGAGCTTATTCTAGGTTGTTTGATAACTAGATTTAATCAAATAGCTTATTTTGATTAGATATATCATAAGGGAAAATTTGGGTTAACAGAGTATATTTTTAACTTGCGGTTAATAGTTTCTAAGAGAGGGAAAAAATAAACATGACGATTAATTATGTTCATTTATGTGTTGGCTAAGATTAAACCAAGAACTGAATTCTAAACTGATCCATTAATCTTATTATTTTCACCTTTTGATGTAATTTAATCTCAATAGTTTAATTTAATTTAATTTTGCTTATCAATTTCAATCAAACCCCCCGTATATCTTAAACACTGGTTCATTCATAACAAAAGCTACCCTGTAACATCCCATTACTTATGGGAGGGTTAGAATGGTAAATGTGAGTAATTAATGAGAGTTAGAGATGCATTTCCATATTCATGCATAAAAATGCTATGCATTTATACATGAATAGTGGATGAATTTGCACAACATGCATTGATGAATAATTCCAGGTATGATTGGATTGATATATGAATCCTTAGAGTTATGGACGTTTTACATTGGAAATATTAGTGATTAGTGAAAATATCGTATTTGTATGTGTTGGTGAATTTAGGAGTTTTTTTTCAAAATTTTGGAGTATTAAGAACTATATATATATATATAATAGGGAACAAGAAATTAAAAGAAGCTTTGGAGATAATTGGATTGTAAAGATGTCAGTCAAGGGAGTTAGTTTAAAAAGAAACTAATAATTGTACATGCATTCATGAATAATTCCGGGTATGATTGGATTGATCTATGAATCCTTAGAGTTATGGACGTTTTTACATTGGAAATATTAGTGATTGGTGAAAATATCGTATTTGTATGTGTTGGTGAATTTAGGAGTTTTCTTTCAAAATTTTGGAGTATTGAGAAATATATATAATAGGGAACAAGAAATTAAAAGAAGCTTTGGTGATAGTTGGATTGTAAAGATGTCAGTCAAGGGAGTTAGTTTCAAAAGAAACTAAGTTAGAACTTGGGTATTGGTAAGTGACAAGTGTCACTTAGGCTTTTGTACTCTTGCTAGAAGTAGGTTACTATTCTTTGAGAGTTGGCAGGTTAGGTCTTGTCCAAGTCCATTCTTTAGTATTGATCAAGTCCCATGCTTCCAATGCTGTAAGGTCAGTCAGAGATCCTCCAGATGCAGCATCTAACATACCTTTCTCTTGACTCTTCAACCCATCATAGAAATACTGCACCAAT
>JANZLF010000009.1:16492834-16505591 GCA_026546835.1 Erythroxylum foetidum
TGGATGCCATGTGGATTTTAGTTGGGTTCGTTCGTAGTGCACCCTTATCGTGGGTTATGTATCGGAACGGCCCACGGATGTCCCGGTGTGTACCCTGTGGTAAGGAGGCGCTACACGTGCAACGTCTAAACTCAAGAATAAACTTTCATAATTTTTCCTCAATATTTCATCTTAAATTCATCAATCAATCTATTTCAGAAGGCTATGATTTTTGGTGGAGATGAAGATCAATGTCTTATGAATCTATTGGTTTAAGAATCAAGTCATTTGGAATTTGAGTGAAGAAGTTATAATAAAACTACCAAAGGATGTTCAAAAAGAAACTGCTTAGAAAAAGTTGAAAGTTGTGATCGTGCAAACTTCACTAGCAGGTCGCGATCATACTGAGCATGATCGTGACTTGCGATCTTCTTCAGCAACGCAACTCACAACCTGCTTCCTACGCCAAACAGCTTCCTCTTATTCTTCCATTTATTTCCAGATTCCTCATTCTTATCTAATTCAATTACCACATAAATCATCTATACTTCATCCCTTTCGGTTCAACTCAACAAAAATTAACCAAAATCCAAAATTCAAACTTAACATCAAAAATCTGAAACCTCATATATACCTCCCTCTCTACTATGATTTTTCATTTTTCTGCAGTTTTCTATCTTTCATTAAAACTTCATTTCATCATAAACTTTTCATTTTAATGCTTTTTCTATATCACCGCATCACCTTAAACTTTTCCCTTAGTTCTAAACTCATCCAAATTCATCTTTATTAACACTTCACATATTCATGCATGAACAGCAAATCAACTTATAGCCATATTCGTATTTCTCAAAATCCAAACAAAGTACATATATTTCTACATGAATCTAAATGAACTTTCACAAATCTCAAACCAGAATCTATTTCGTACAGTTTTTGAACAATTCCATTTCACAAATCCATCATCTAGTTTATTCATCATCGAAACTACACTTCTTAAACTACTCATGCATGTATATATTTCCATTGTGAAAACATCAATAACAAACACTTACTTGATTCAACTATACTTCTCAACAGTAAGAGTAACTCAATTGCACACAAAGATTCAATATTCGTGATTGGAAAAGAAAAAAAAGTTCTCTGTTGAATGCTTTCGTTAGATATCAAAAGCTACAATAATCACTTCCTAAACAGAACATAAGCTACATGTAATCTTTCCTTACTCAAATCAGACCACGATGCTATCTTGCATGTATCACATATGTCACCCAAGTAAGTCTGCCACTTATCACCACAAATACAAGCCATTTGCCACGTGTCACACTATAATCGGTCCATATTTCAATATTTTTCTAAAATTCACCAAAAATTACAAAATATCATAAATATACAAAAATTGCCAATCACATTTAATAATGCAATTATACCCAAAAAAATGTCAATAACTGCATATACAATCATATGAATGTGCAAAATGTGCATGTCATATTTAACTTAAGCATGATATGTATGTTCTAATTTCTTAGTAATTTCTCAATACACAATTCTAGCCTTAACATAGATAACAGGATATAACAGTGTGTCTAGAGTTTATGAAATGAAATTAACTAGTGTTTAGGTTTAACAGGAGGTTTTGGATTTTGGAATCAGAAAAATAAAATGAAACTAACTAATAAAAACAAATTAAAGAAAACATGCAAAAAATGATAAAAGTGGGGAATTCGGTAAGGACCCATTTCTTTAGTTCAATCTCGACCTACACCATAATAAAGCATATTTCATCAATTTTTTGTTCTCAAACCTCTCCCAGTAACTATTGATCGTTAGTTAATAATTAACCCGAGTTTTTCCTTTAGTTTTGATTAATCAAGATAGAATCCTTAATTAAACCTAACCACCGAATAACCTAGGATCCGATCTCTAGATTTAATTAGACAGCAGCATTACGAATTAGGAAAATCGATTAATCAAGGCAACAACCACATATGATGCATCATTTAACCTAGGTCACATTATCCCTAATGATTAAGAATCCTTACTCACTACACATGAATTTCAATATAATAATAACGGATTATACCAAAATTCTAGCAATGGGTTTGTAATTAAAAGATTCAATGAATACAATAAAATCATCTTTTCACAATTACCAATAGGTTCATACATACATAAATAACGTAACAATAATAAAAATCTAATTACCCATACACAATACCTAAATCAATTACCATAGGATAACATAATCAATTTCTTATGAGAGAGAAATAAATAATAAAAATACTTAACTTGAGTCGTCGGTGTCAATGTCACCTCCAAATCAGCATCAGGAACTTAGCTTTCCATAGGTCTCTCTAAAAAGAATGCTTCAGCCACACTCCAATCTCTAACTTTTACTACCTAATTAACCCTTAATTTGTTTCAGACTAACCACGCTACTGTTCATGATGTGACAAATAAGTTTAGATGGCCATGTTACTATTCACTCCTCCCAATCTCTTGTTTCTGCCCAACCTCAGCTGCGTTGCTCCTTGTCTGCTACTTCTCTAAGCCACCAAGCTGCCTACACTGTTATTCCCTCTCTTCATGCCGCCAAGCCGCCTAAGTTGTTCTTCACACCTCTCCCAAAATGCACTCCTCGCTAGCTTTTCTCTTTTATGCTGCTCCTCTATAACGTGATATGATGAATTAATATGCTACCCTCTTGAATAGAACACATGCTTCTTTGAGGCATGAAACGCAACTACGTATGCATATGTTTTTTGTTGCGTTTAACGCATACTGCTAGCATTTAACGCAACATGCATTAAACACATACATGCCAGTGTTTTGGCTACTCCTATTTCTGTCTTCAGTTGTCATTTTGTGCTTCATTTTTCTTATCTTCTTTTTTTTCATGCTCTATAAAGACAAGTGAGTATTGATCTTTAGAAAATAACCCAAATGTAGTACTTTTATCTTACTTTAATTTATTTACTTCCAAATTGCACCTAAAATCATATATGAATTAAAGTATCTTAAGCATTTTTATGTCATTAATCGCTAAGCGTAAATGATTAAATATATCAACAATTAAACACGTATCAATTTTCCCCACACTTAGCTTTTGTCTGTCCTTGAGTAAAACATCCAAATTAAGCTCAAAGTCTCGAAATATTTACTTAATTCCCATATTTTCTAAAAATATATAATCATAAACAAAGATGAACAATTTTAAAAATCATACCAAGAAATCAATATTCCAAGCTTTTACTCATGATCTATCAACATTCATCATCTTCAAAAACTAAGCAATCTAATGCTAGACTCAGAAAATGTGCTTAACTAAAATACATCCATGGGTACACTCAACACCATTCATGATCATGAAAATCTATAACTTTGCATATTATTTCATTTCTCCACCACTAAAATTTACATGCAAAATCGTTAATCAAAGGACTTTTCAATAGACGTAATGTGGGCAAAGGTAAGGTGAGATGTATTTGGGTCAAGTAGCATGAAAGTCAATAAAACTAGTGAAACAAAAAAATACTCATCAAAAACAGGTACCATCAGCTATGACCAATACAACATTTATATTTCACAGTCCCATTTAACTATCACACACAAATAAAGCATATACAAATTTGAAGGAATCACTCATACATTTTATGTCAACAATACATTGAAATCACAAGAGTGAACCTTCCAAACTAACATCTACCTCATATTCAACATACTCAATTAACACATTCATACATCTCTAGGAAGATGCATTAACCATAAACAACTTTTCAATACATATGTAATTCCTCCTTGATACATTTATTTAAACAATTTTTTTATTCTTTTTCTTTCTCTTTCTTTCTTTCTTTTACATTTTCTTTTCCCTTTTTTCTTTTCTTTTTTTCTTATGAGAATTTCAATGATAAGACATAAAATAACATCCTAACATTATAACCAACCCTCACATATGTACACCCCCACACTTAGAAGTTTTTACATCTACAAAGTCAACAATCACAAATGTTCCACTAGCTTTATGACTTAGATAGGACATTTGGTTAAGTTTAAAAGCATAAAATGTGTTTTATACAAAATGAAAGGTTAAAGCTCAAAAGGGTTCATCCAGGGAAAATTCATGTCAATAGGATAGGTTATTTGGTTAATGTAGTTTATGAAAAAAAAAAAAAAGAATGCCTAATCATATCCATGTTAATGAATATGATAAATATGTGGTCTCGAATAGAAATTTAATGCAAAATTAGGACGTACATGTCATGAAGGCCACAAATTATCAAAAGGCAATGAGATTGATATAGATGTGTTAGTCAAATAAGGCTCAAAATCTCACCGACTTTGTCTACCATTAGTCACTACTCTTATAAAGATAATGCATATCAACCAATTACAAGAGTAAAAGTACATGCTAAAGTTGCTATGAAATTCTCTAGTCAATCCACGCTCTAATCATGATTATATAATCCTAGAAGCAGTAGAAAATGAGAAAATGTTTGTTTCATTAGTTTTATTCTTTCTCTCATTTTGATTGAAAACTTAAAAACAAGTAAAAACAAACAAATTGAAAAACACTTACGTATATAAAAAGTAATACAGAAATGTAAAGGAAAAGAAATTTACTTCCCTTAGGTTGCCTCCCAAGAAGCGCCTTGGTTTAGGGTTACTGGCTCGACTCCTTCATCTCCTCACGTGACAAAATTGTGATCTTTAGGTGTCACATGCTACTCCTCCATGTGAGGTAGTTCCAAATAGGGCCTTAGTTGATCATTATCCTCATTCAGTGTCTTTCCTATCCTCATACTCTCAATCCCGAGTAAGTCCACTCCAGAAATATTTCAAATGTCCCTTCACCTCTTTTTTCATCATTTAATTCCTCAAATATGTTATGTAAAGGTAAAAAGTTAGCCTAAAAAATAATCATACACTCAGTTGAGCTAAAAGATGTATCATTTTCAGCTTCGAGCTCATTCTCCACTTCTTCGAAACAAATAATTCGTTAAGGGTTGACCTTAAAATTCTCAAACTTCTTATCAGTTTGTAAAGTTTCCACACAAACATCCATTGGGTACACCTCAGGTTGATACGATTGCTCCTCTTCGCTTTGCGATTCTAGGCGATTGAAGCTTATTGCCAATTGACCCATTTAGTGTTCCATGCTTTGTTGACTTGCTTTTGTCTCTTGTTGAAATTCTTACAATTACTTCTGCATATTCTGTTGAAATTGCCACGTATCCTGTTGAAATTGCAAATTGTTAAGATTCTTAATAAGTTATTCTAAAGATGCACCTGAATAATGTTGGCTCTTCGGATCTTAGGCGTTAGACCATGTATTTTTTAGAAATTGCCCTCCATCCTTTTAGAATTATAGTGTATTCTCCTGCAATTGCAAAGTATTAGTTTTCACAATATTAATCAACTCTTCCAGAGATGGACTGGAGTTGTGATAGTAAGCTTCTTGTCTGTATGAGAATGGTTGTGTGCCCTGCAAATTATCATGGAAGTAATTCTGATGATTATCCCACCTATAATAAAAGTTACATTGATCAGTCCAAATATTGATACAGGATTGAGAATATGAATTATAAAAGAAATTACTTCCGTCCATATCAAAAAAATTAAACACAAAATAAAAATGAAAAGATCACCAAATAACATAAAAGAAATTAATTACGAACAAATATATACAAAATACCAATTAAATCACAAACAAAAACTAAAATACCGCACTTCTTGGCAACTGTGCCAAAATTGGTCGCACATCGTTATGCTAGTCAAAATAAAATAACTAAACTTATTACTGTAGTAGTGGTAAGTCCAGATCGATCCCACAGAGAGTGTGTGTAAAATTTATAAAATGAATTTAACTAGTGTTTAGGTTTAACGGCGGTTTTGGATTTTGGAATAAGAAAATCAAATGAAACTAACTAATAAAAACAAATTAAAAAATGTAAAAATTGATAAAAATGGGAAATTCGGTAGGGACTCGATTTTTTTGGTTCAATCTCAACCTACACCTTAATTAAGCATATTTCATCAATTTGTTGTTCTCAAACCTCTCCTAGCAACTATTAATCTTGAGTTAATAATTAACCCGAGTTTTCTCTTAGGTTTTGTTTAATCAAAATACGATCATTAATTTAACCTAACCACTAAATAACCTAGGATACACTACAAGAAAACAAGGCATTCTGTGACATTTTAAAAATGTCAAATGTCGTAGAATGTGGTGTAGGCAAAAGGTTTCCACGATGTTTTAGGAAAAATGTTGCGAAAAATGTTGACATTCCATGACATTTCCAAAAATGTCACTAAAAGGTTGGACAATCCGCAACGTTTTTAAAAAACGTCACAGAATCTCTAACATTCCATGAAGTTTTTAAAAAACGTCACGGATTATCTACCGTTATGCGATGTTTTTAAAACATCACAAAATATTAAGGAATCTGTGACGTTTTTTTGGAAACGTCGCGGAAAGTCTTCAGTGATGTTTTTTAAAGCATCGCGAAAGTTTTTATTATTTTTTTTCATTTTTTCAAAAATCAAATTAATTTAGTAATTTTTAAATTTTAATAATTATTTTTTAAAATATAATTTTTTAATCTTATTTGTTTAATAACTATTCAATATTATTAATGAAATTTATTTATTTAATAATTCTTCAATTTTAATAATTTTAATACAAATTTTTTAATCATTGAGGTCTTCTAGGATACAACTTCAGGAAAAAAAAAAAAAGGCTTCCACATCATCTTGCCTTCTTGTATACATAAATTGTCATTAGAGTAGGAGATACGAGGCAAGACAAAGACACGAAGTGCTTCAAAATACAATTATATGTACACATCAAACATCAGAACTTTGTATTATAATTTTCACCTCGATTATCAATCCCAAAAACATCAAGAACAATATATTACAAAAGACAGAGAGAAAAGGTAAACTAATTACAAAGGAGGCTCACCTATGTTACAATCAAGTCTATCTATCGAGTGCCAGACAACATCTAGATTATTTGCCAAAACCAGGAAATCATTAGTTCATAAGCAATGACCAGATACTGTTGTTGACACCTCTTAAACTCTGCTATTGGAGGGCAGGGGCAGAAACCCATCAAAGAAATCACCAAAGTAACCACGAGGCTCATGTACCAACCTTGAGATGATATCCCTTAGAGTGACCACCCCTTCCAGGTTTCCAGCATTGTCTACAACATATACCCGATGAATTCTTTTGGAGTCCAGCTTCAAAATCAACTCTTTCATAGTATCACGTCTCGTACACGTGACCATTCCATTAACAATCGGCGAGGTTTCATCATGTTCCTTCAAATAGCTTCTTACTGCTGTCAAAAAGTTCTTGGCAGTGATAGACCTGACAAAATGCTGAAAACTGAGTGCTTGAAAAGCAAAAGGTTGGTACAAGGGATGCATTTCATTCAGACAGAACTACAGTAAATTTATTTGTTGGTGCCAAATCCAAAGACATCAAGCAACTGAAGTGCAGATAGACTACATTAAGTAATTTCTTTAGATTGATTGAAGAGCTTTGGTAAGAAAACCAATGTCGACCTCAAAGTTTTTTTAAGACTTGGCCCCCTTAAAAATTCAGTAGCCAAAAGTGTAATCAGATTTCAAATATGAGCCAAAATTCATAAAAACATAGTGAAACACAAATTACAGAATAGGTGGATAATCAAGATGGTTCTTCGTGCAAAACATGCCTAGTTCCAGTGCTGCCAATGAATCTATCTGAGATATACAAGTTCCAACGCTAGTGAACTTTCCAAGAACAGGTAATCAATTGGAGGCAGCTCCCAAATACCAGCCATGTTATCAATTTTTTATATTAGTCATTATGTTTAATATGCTATGCAAGGTCCTCAAAAATCTCCAACATGAAGCATGCAACATTACAGAGTTGAGTGCCAAATGAAGCAAAATGTTCCACAGAAACTGCATACCTATATTCACGGTAGATCTCAGGTGCAGTCAAAAGAAACTGAACATCTATTAAACTTATGTTGCCCACTGTCTTTCCGGTTTCCTTCTCAACAACAGGTAATCCTCCAATCTTCTTTTTCCTCATCAGCTTAAATGCCTGGAGAACTGGCTCATCTTCGTGCACCTAAAATTGATTATAAGTTACTAATAGAACCTTGCAAATAACAAGTCATTTGTTCCAAAAGTATGAAACAAGAGACTTGATAAGTCGTGGATATAAACAGAACATGCTCAGAACTAACATTAACCATTCAAATATATTCCTTCAATTCAATTTGTCTTTGTGTCAGAACAGTTATATTTTAGTTCACATAATGGATAGTCTCCACGCATACCTTAATCATTTGATTAGGAGAAGTGAGGGGAAGACCAACTTCAGAGAGTGTCTTCGTTCCCCAGCTTTCAAACCACTGAAGCCCCACACATTCAGCTAGCATGTGAATAACAGCTGATTGCGTGACGATGTTATCAATCTTCCCTTCCCCAAGATCAACAATAGGAATACTCTTCATTTTGTACTTAGAAAGCAATAACATCATTGTCAAGAAGGAGTTTGATTTTTGTAATGCAAGAAATGGTGCCCAGCGGAATGATCCGGAGATGTCACGCACCTGTATTGTAAAGCAAACAGTGCGAGATTGATCACACCTTAAGATAAAGAAAACTAAATGACTTGGGATCAACAACGCTCTGTTTCAAGATCAAGGAATGCAGTATAACCTTTGTGCTCTTGTAGAATTCAGAAGCTGTTAGAACCTCAAAAAAGCTTCCAGAAGTTACAGTAGCATCATCAGGACTCAATACCTCAGGTCCTATTGCCCTAGACATTCCATTAGTAGCAAGTTGAACTGCACTAGGAGAATTCGGGCTTCTAGGAGATGGAGGTTCCGACTGTAAAAAACCACAAATACATCATTTAAATTCAACAGGCAGGCTAAATAGCGCAAAACCTATGAACTATCACTAAAAGAAATAAATTCTGAGAATTTGGTTTCCTAGTCTCCATTACGAAAGTGCATACAAGTTTTGACACATCATATTTAGACAAGAAAAATTCGGGAAATTTGGTTCATTTTCATCTTCTGGAAACAAAAGAAAAAAAACGATTCTCTACGCCATGGATCCACATATCAAATTTACAAGACTAACTGATATAAGCATTCTTGTTTTCCTTCGTCATTGCCATAACCAAATACCGAAAGGAAGCAGAGATCGTAAAACATTGTCTTGGTTCTACACAAACCCAAAAAGCATAGAAAACAAGCAAATCATGTTCGTTCCGGAAAGCTGACCTGATGCAAAATCCAGACAACGATCCCAGCAAACTCCACAATTCCAAGGTATCGGTCCATCCACGTGGCATCCTCAGGAGCGTCAACATCCACCACCGGTGCACTGAGAATTTTATTCTCGGCAAGTATTTTCACCGCGTCCGCTAAACTTGTATCCGATTTTATCTCGATCACTACACACCAACAGGCAAATTGAATACAAACGAACAAAGTCTTAATCTTTTCCACTGAAACTAAACAAAAACAACTCGAAGCATCTCAATTCATCAAAAAAAGACATAAATTTAGTTTCCAACATCCTTTCCCACGTCGATCACATCGCAACCTAGACCTACAATAACAGCCCCAACAACTTACCAGCGTTGGTTTGTGATAACCAAGAACCAAAAAAGGCAAACTTAGAAAGAAATAATGAGGAAAAAGAGTAGACCTTGAGACTCAGAATAAGGGAAAGATGAAACAGGAATGCTCTCAAAGCAAGCATTGAACTTTTCACTAGGGGTCAACTGCGGTTCCATGACGTCCCATAGATCCTCAACTTTCATACCCAACCTCGCCTCTGGACTCCTCGGGCTATCCTGCGCCAAGTCACTCGCTTCTCTCACCAGTTGCTCAGTCGCCATAGCCAAAACCACACACTCGCTCTGTGTCTTTGTCTGTAAGTTTCAGAGCTGACTGTTACATGCACTGTGTTTATATATTAAAACCTTCTTCCTTTATCCTCTGCAACGCACCTCATAGTATCGTTCCATGATGAGAGACTTCATACCGTAGATAGGAAGGACTAGTACACGTGGCGGATAGGATGGGAGTCAAACGAAGAAATCGCTTTTTTCTTTTTTTCCGTTGGTCCTGATCGGTGGGTTTCAGGAAAGTGTTTGATTAGAAAATAGTTTTGTTATCATCTTCTGAGCGAAACGCTCTTATCCGATTCTTAATGGCGGCCACGGGCGTGGCATTCTAATGTACGCTTGGGAGTGAAGTGCGCACCCTTGTTTTCGCTTTGACCTTGCTGACTAGACTCTGTTTCTTACATGTACCTGTCCGGAATCCTGACGGATACTCATCTTGTCACAAGCGACTTTAGAATTAGAAGTACAATGGAATATCAACGTCACAATTTTAAATTTAATAAATAAATTCTTTAAAATAAGTTATTTGAAACTCATAAAATATTTTTTATGAAATTTAAAAATGATTTAAATTTTAATTCAAAGGATGTGATGTTAAAATTGATTTGATCATATCATAAACATAAAGTTAATGAAAAATATAAATTTACTAAATTAATTTTAATTTAGCCGACTTTATTGTTCAACCCTAATTTTAGGTCGCCCTAATTGGTTTTTGCACGGGTCTCTAGGACCGACCGATGGTCCGCCGGCCAGGGCGGTCGGAGAGTGGGAACACTGCTGACTGACTCCATGGCCCCTGAGTCCTGTCATAGTTAAAATATAATCCAAAAGCCGGAAGAGTAGCATATTCTCTGAAAAGTGAAAACAGTGTTCTAAGCGACGTCCATGGAATTAAAACAGTCTCCAATCTGTGAGCTGGCACAGTGGCCTAAGATATCTCTTTCTACGGGGCCTTTCACTTCTTGTAATTGGACAAGTGACCCTCTGGCTTTTGTCCCACGTTTCTCCCTTCTGTTAATTAAAGTTGAACTCTTGTTTATCCAATTGAAGTCGCGTCAGTCTATTCTGTCCCGTGTGGAAACTTGTGAGCAAATAATGTGATGATGGCCTGTTTCAAAATTAGAAGGAACATGAAGGGGGCCAGATCCTTGGCCCCCTTTTTTTTTTTTTTCCTATTCTAACTTCATCTTATATGAGTCATTTATTTAGGTGGGTTTCACTTAAGTAGATGGTTAAGATAAAAGGAGGTCAAAATAAGGCTAAAAAAGAGAGAAAGAGGATCTCCTTCTAACATGAAAGGTGTTTTATACAAACTCTCATCTTTTAATCAGAAGTCTCGAGTTCGAATCTTAAAAATGGAGAAATCTGTTTGGCCAGTACTTTATTTCTTATAGGCTGACTCAGTGCGAGTGGAGATTAGTCTAAGAGTAGATGGATTAAAAGCGTCTTCTCACAATTGAGACCCTCCTAAGACACCTCGTGAACTAACAAAAAAAATAATCCAGATATCCAAAAAGTCTCATTGAATCGTTTTTTACAAAAAAAAAATAAATATATGATAGACCGAGTTAGCTCGGCTTATTCGTAATCTGTCGGATCAGATCATGGGTTAAATTATCTTGATTCATCGAGTTACAGGCTTGGTAGCTTGGGATCAAGGTGGCCGAGAGTAACTTTGGCCTGGTCTGACCCATTAACATTTAGGTATTGTTTATGTTACGAAGGATTTTTAATAGTTGAATTTAGGATATGTAGTATTAAATTTTTTCTCAAGATCATTATATTAGTTATAATAATTAATGATATTATTACACAATTACATATGTTCTCTCTTCATTTTGTTAGTTTTTCCTTTATTTTTATTTGAAAATTTTTCAAATTCCAATGATGTTATAAGACATCAATTTGACATTATCAACTGCCAAAAACTAAATTAATATGACATAAAATTTATGTGGTAATTAAATAATGTTATAAAAATAAATAATCATTTTTCAAAATATAAAAATTGAAGTAAAAAGGATTAAATTATAAGATGGTATTATAGAGTCATGTCCGTGTCAGACACTCACTGATACACGCGAATATATCTGG
Source organism: Erythroxylum foetidum (assembly GCA_026546835.1). NCBI lineage: Eukaryota > Viridiplantae > Streptophyta > Magnoliopsida > Malpighiales > Erythroxylaceae > Erythroxylum > Erythroxylum foetidum. The sequence goes on from JANZLF010000009.1 coordinate 16,504,838, forward strand.
AGACCACTTAGACATTGCTTAATGGAATATATGCTCCATAGAATATATGCTTCATATTTTTTGAGAGGGACTTATAAAGTATCAAATATGTGTAAACTATCAAGATGCTGGAAGTCTTAAAACACATCAATTAATATATATCATATTATGTATTATGATTTTTTTTCTTAATTTTAAATTTTATAATATATATATATGCCGTGTCCGTGTCCACCAAATTTTAAAAGTTGATATATTCCGTATTTATATCTATATCGTGTTGCGTGTTCGTATCCGTATCCATACTTCTTAGTATATAATACACTTAATGCGGCTTATTAATGGTTCTATTACTTTGGGACTCGGAAGGAACTTGGTAATACGAGCCTTGTTTTTTAATGAAAATATCAATATTTTATTTTAAAATGGATAAAATATTGATAAGAAAATCTTACAATATTTACTTTTATAATAAAATATAAAAGTAAATATTACACGTGTTTACTTATATAAACACGTGTTTACTAAAATATAAAAGTAAAAAAGGAATGTTTTATAAGAAAATCTTACACGTGTTTACTTATATAAAAATGGATTTCACCACAATGCAAATTTAATTGTAGATAGGTTGTTGAGAATTCAAGATTGCAGCTTTATCGTGATTTGTCATTTATATTCAGATTTCATATTATATTGAAGATCATTTATATCTTCATTAACTCCTTTGCATTATAAAGCATTAAAGAAACTATTAAATCAATAAAATAAAAGATCA
>JANZLF010000009.1:16507028-16530221 GCA_026546835.1 Erythroxylum foetidum
AGCAAATCCCCAAAATACAATTTTCCATTTCCATCTAAATAAACAAGCTTTTTATTGAAATACATTCAGTCCATAACCAAGATGAAATCCAAATTCACCAAAAACAAAAGATTCTTGGGTACTTAATACAACACAAGAAACAAAAGAAAATTACTAGTACCCATAGTTCAAAAACGAACAACTTTACCTAATTTTCTTATATGAAGGGTCGATGTTTCCCTAAGGATCCTCTAAAAAAATGAAGGACCATTATGGTTGTCGATGACTATTTGTAGAAGAATGAAGGCGTGTGATAAGGACGATGGCAATTTAAGTGAGAGGAATGACAGTGATAGTGATTTCAAAAGCAAAAGGAAGGGGGCAAACCAAGTTGTGCTTTCTCCAGGTCACTAGGCTATAGAGTGAGACCACAAGGTAAAACAGAGCAGGAAATAAATAGTTAGGAAATCTGTTAAGGAGGAAATAAATCCCTCCAACAAAAGGAGAGCACACAATGAAGGAGATTGTACTACACCAGAATAAAAATCAAGAATTACAAACCTTTAGGTCCTTTATGAAGTGCAGAAAATGCAGTCGTACATCGTGAAAAAACTAAAGAACAAATTCATTACTTTAGCAAGGGATTTTAGTCGCTTCAAAGATGTGAGACCCGAGTTTAGGCTTAGCCACTCCTAGACTGAACTTTGGCTTCTTACCTTCCTTGACTTTGGTAAGATTAAGATCCAAAAAGTTTTTTAGAATTTCTAGAATGAAAAGAAAAAGACGAGGAACTCACGGTAATACCACAGATGCCTACGAAAAACCTTCCTGATTTTTCACATCACTTACAAGCGATTTTGCTTCCTCTCCAATAGAATACTCAACCTACACGAAAACAAAAACCCTAAAAGAACTAAAGAGAAAACATAACTAAAAGTTGATAATTCATGAAAACCTCAATAACACCTGTGAAAGGTTGACTTGTTTTCGGTGACAAGGGAGCAATGGTTGATTAAAGAAAATGGGTATCTTGGTATTGAGACGAGAAGAAATTTTGAATGATGAGTTTTGGTCATGAAAAGCGTATAACAAGAGAGAGTTTGGGTGGGCGCGATATATCTTTAGAAAACCGAAAACCAGAACGTTTTAACCCTTTCGCCACGTTTTTTTCGACAAAACGTCGTGATTTTTATTTTGTCACGTTTTATTGATAAAACATCGCAAAAAATGTTACAAATCTACGACGTTTTTATAAAACGTAGCAAAAAATTGAAACTTTTCATGACACTTTTTAAGCATCACAAAATGTCTAAACAATTTGTGACGTTTTATCAATAAAACGTCACAAATTGTATGTGTTTCTTGTAGTGATACGATCTCTAGAGTTAATTAGATAATAGTATTATGAATTAGGAAAATCAATTAATCAAGACAATAAACACATGCGGTGCATCATTTAACCTTGGTAATGTTATCCTTAATGATTACAAATCTTTAGTCGCTACACATAAATTTCAACATAACAATTATGGATTATACAAAAATTCTAGTAATGAGTTTGCAATTTAACAGTTCAATGAACGCATTAAAATCATTTTTTCACAACACCCAATAGGTTCATACACAAATAACTTAACAATAATAAAATTTTGATTATTTATACACAATACTTAAATTAATTACCATAAGATAACACAATCAATTTCTAACGAAAGGAAGAAACAACAAAACAATCAAAAAAAGTACTTGATCAGAATTGTCGGCATCGATGTCACTTCTAAATCAACGTCGGAAACTTAGTTTTCCCTGGGTCTCTCTAAAAAGAATACTTCAGCTCTACTCCAATCTCTAGCCGAAACTCTCTAATTAACCCTTAATTTGTTTCAGCCCAACTATGTAACTGTTTATGATTTGACAAATAAGTTTGGTTAGCCATGTTACTGTTCACTCATCCCAATCTCTTGTTGCTGCCCAGCTACGTTGCTCCTCGTGTGCTATTTCTCTAAGCCACCAAGCTGCCTATGTTGCTTTTCCCTCTCTTCACGCAGCTGAGCCACCTATGCTGCTCTTCACGCCTCTCCCAAAACGCGCTCCTCGTCTGCGTTTAATGCAGTTGTCTACGTTAAACGCAAACCCTCGTGCAAACTCTCCTCTCTTACGCTGCTCCCTGCAACGTGATATGACGAATTAATATACTGCCCTCTTGAGTAGAATGCACCCCCCTTTGAGGCGTGAAACGCAACTACGCGTGCGTTAAACGCGACGCATGTACGTTTTCTATTGTGTTTAACGCATACTGCCAGCGTTAAATGCATACGTGCTAGCGTTTTTGCCTGCTCCTATTTCCTTTTGTCATTTTGTGCTTTATTTTTTTTAATCTTTTGTTTACATTATAAAAATAAATGAGTATTAATCTTTAAAAAATAAATCAAATGTAATACTTTTGACTCATTTTAATTTATTTACTTCTAAATTATATCTAACATTATATATAAATTAAAGTAAGTATCTTAAATATTTTCATGTCATTAATTATTAAATATAAATAATTAAATATATCAACAATTAAACATATATCAATTATCACAATTGTCTGATTTATTTCTATTGTTATTATATGATTCATTGATCAATTGTATATATAAACATTCATGAAGATGAAATAAAACAGCAATTCTTTTCATAAATCTTACGGTCTGAACACAATGAGTTAACAAAACTTCCGGTTCTCGTCCATTATTATGAGTCATCTGTACCAATGCCAAGTTTTCCAGAGAAGCACAACTATACTATAATGGTATTCGTTTGATAGAGATAAAATAAGAACGGGATAAGCTTATAGGATAGATGAAGGACAAATCACAGGCAGCAGCAAACACAAAACACAGAGAACGAAAGAGGTTTCTTTATGTCACATTTTGGGTTCGTCACAATATTGACGTCGACTCTGTGGCTAACTTCGCTTTGCGAGAAAGTAAACATGATGGGAGGGCGCTCATGAGTAAGAAGCTCAAAGCAAAGATATATATTAAAAAGAGAGAGAGCGCAAAATGTACATAATTGCTATTTTGTGTTATGCGGGTCCAATAAGCATCCTATGCTTTTGTCCACCAAAATCAACACTCTTAATCGTATCGTAGTCGTTAAGCTTTATGACATCCTTTAATTACTTCAGATTTATTGCAACTAAAAGCTCGACACATACCGATTGTACTAGGAGCTTTTAGAGTTAATTATTTTCCAAGGTTAATTAGTTGAATGTCTGTTCATGATAGTTCCGATTCATAGAAGCCCATGTCTGAAGTCACTGTTTTGCTTTGCAGCCTCAACCACAGTACGGATTCAGACATGAATTCATAAGTTGTTGACTTGCTTTGCAACTGTCAAGAGTAAGAGTGAAGACAGGAGTCTCCTGATCCTATATTTTTATAGCTTTGCTTAGCTTTTTTTAGTCATTCAAATCTCACCTTCTTTTAGAAAATGAGTGATATCAATTATTTCTCATAAGAAAATAAGAAGATGCCTCAAGAGAAAAATTAAAGTACCTAGCTTGGGTTGGATTGCATAACAGAAAAGCACAATAACAACCACCATCATTCTCACCACGTTATAATCATCACTTCTTATCTATTTGCCACCCCACCACTGGAATACTTTCTAAAGGTCCCTTTAGATTTATTCTGGTTTTAATCATGCATTCTTGCTAAACATACAGTTGGAAACTTCCAACTTCCGACTTGTTCTTTATCTTGCATAAATATAGGAATTTCGAATTCTTCTGCTTGTTGGATTCCATCTGAGCCTAAAGGGTCTGGTTCCATGGACCTCAGGTGCTTCTGGATTGGCTTCATTCTGCTATGTCGTCTTAGCGTAGTTGGTTTCTGCGACCAAGATGGTATGCTTTGGCCCTGGTCATTGACTGTTGCTCTTTACAGTTCAATTCTTTTAGTTGACAAAGTTCTGCATGTTTTCTGCTATTGACTGTCTTGGTTCATATATATTGTAATAAAGCCAGTCTGTGTTCGATGTCTCTCTTGTTTAGAAAAAGAAAAAGAACTTAATTTTTCTGTAGGCCTATTATTAGCTGCCTCAAATTTAATGGAATCAGAACTTTTCATGTACTGACAGGTCAAAGTGCAGATACCTTACCCTCATTTTTTTGGATGTTTCCGTTATACAGGTTTCTTGAGCTTGTCCTGTGGTGGAATTACTGATTATGTCGATTCAAACAGCATTTCGTGGGTCTCAGATGGTCCATATATAAGCATTGGCAACACCACTACCACTGATTACATTGAGGGCTCATCCTCGCCTGGTGTTCCAGTCCGCTTTTTCCCAGATACTCAGGATCGCAACTGTTACAGGCTACCATTAAACAACCAGTCTTCCTTGTTTCTAGTCAGAGCTCAGTTCGTGTATAAGAACTATGACAGGCTTCGGAAACCTCCTACATTCTTCGTTTCTCTCGGTACATCGATGACTAGTACCATAAACCTTGCTATTAACGATCCCTGGACGGAGGAGTTCGTGTGGCAGCCGGTCAACAAGGACTCACTCTCATTCTGTTTACATGCTATTCCAAGAGGTGGATCTCCTGTTATCTCGTCACTCGAAGTTAGGCCACTTCCTCCAGGAGCTTATCAGAGCGGAGTTGGAGATCTCCTAACTAAATTACTTAGGAAGCATTATCGCATCGATAGTGGTTCCACTAATGGATCCTTGAGGTAAGATCGTTTTTTATCCTATTCTTCATTCAGTGTTTTGCTATGTTTATGAAGTTTCCAACTGATTGGAGTTAAACAGGTACCCTTTGGACCCATATGATCGTATCTGGGATGCTGATCAGAACTATACACCATTTCATGTGTCAACTGGGTTTAATATCATGCTCAGCTTGAATATGTCAAGTATAAGTGAGATCCCTCCTGCTGCTGTTCTTCAAGATGCGCGGGTTTTGGCAAGAAGAGATGTCTTAACTTATAACCTTGCACTTGATACACTAGGGGACTACTACATTGTCCTGTATTTTGCCGGGATTCTCCCTGTGTCACCTTCTTTCGATGTCTTACTAAATGGAGATGTTATAGAGTCAAATTACACAGTAAAATTCTCTGAAGCCAGTGCTTTATATTTGACTCGCAAAGGAGTTCAGAGCTTAAATATCACACTCAAAAGTATCAGCTTCAGTCCCCAGATAAATGGCATTGAGGTGTATGAGATTATAGACATTCCACCGGAGGCTTCTTCAACCACAGGTACACCAATTCCTTTGAGTTGGCCATCTAGAAAGTTCTCGCCATTTGATAAAATTGTTTCTGTTTGAGATTTGTGCAGTATCGGCACTTCAGGTTATTCAGGAATCGGCTGGTTTAGATCTTGGTTGGGAGGATGATCCATGCTCTCCAACACCATGGAACCATATTGGATGTGAAGGAAGCCTAGTTACATCAATGTGAGTAGCAAATACGTTTTCTTTTTGTGTTCTCTACTTCCCATGTCGGATATTAGTATTTATTTTGTTTATTTCTTACTTTCCCTTTTCAGGTGGCTTTCAGACATCAAGTTAAGGTCCATCAGTCCAGCATTTGGTGACTTACTGGACCTTAAAACTCTGTAAGTTATTGACTTCACAATAGCGTTTTCATTGTTACTTAGCTGCTTTTGTTTGTCATCGATTCGTCTTATGATTCAGGGATTTACATAACACATCACTAACTGGAGAGATAAGGAACTTGGGGAGCCTCCAACAACTTGAGAAGCTGTAGTGTATCCCTCTTGAACAATTTAAATGGCAAGTTTTCCTTCTATTAAAAAAGAAAAAGAGGAAGTGCAGTTTGATCTGATCAGTTGGCACTTTCAGGAATCTGAGTTTCAACAGCCTAACATCCTTTGGAAGTGAATTGGTGAACTTGGCTAACCTTCAAATCTTGTAAGTAAATATTTCTCGAGAGAAATTGAAAAATTAAGGCTATGATAAGTTTATGCTCTTTCGTACCTGTGTGGCGTGTCAGCCTTTAATGCCCCGAATAGGGATACCATTTTTCTCATTCTGTTTATTCATCATGAAGGGATCTTCAGAGTAATAATTTGCAAGGAATAGTTCCTGATGGCTTGGGATACTTGGAGGATCTTCATTTCCTGTAAGTTAGCTCATAATACCTAAATCTACCAGTACTGAGCCAATCATTCTGCTTCTCTAACTTTTGAAACATCTTACCGGATGAGAAATATCTGTTGAATTCTTAAGGAATCTGGAGAACAATAAATTACTGGGTTCTCTCCCTCAATCTCTTAACAAAGATGGTTTGGAAATAAGGTAAGATAATGACTCTTGTTTACTATTACTATTCGTTTGCATATGCTCATTAATCAAAATTTATGCAGGACATCAGGGAACAAGTGTCTTTCCTTTGCCACAATGACGTGCAACGATGATTCGACCAGCACTTCTATTGAGACTCCTCAAGTCACTATCTTGCCTAGGAAGAAACCACATAAAGATAATCATAAGTCAGTTATACTCGGTGCAGTTGGAGGAGCCCTCCTCATCCTTCTTGTTGTTTCTCTTTCAGTATTCGTTTACACAAGGAAAGGAAGAGATGAAGCTACTTACGCAGAAAGTAAGTGGAAATTCACATGTTATGATACAAAAGTTCAAAATTAATTTTTGTTTGCATTCACCTTGGCTGCTCAGGATCTGCAATAGAAATGAGAAACTGGAATGCTGCAAGAATTTTCTCTTACAAGGAAGTCAAATCAGCCACAACCAACTTTAAGCAGGTGATCGGTCGTGGCAGTTTTGGTTCTGTTTACCTTGGAAAGCTTTCAGATGGCAAGTTGGTAGCCGTGAAAGTGCGGTTTGATAGAACTCAACTTGGAGCTGATTCTTTCATTAATGAGGTCATCATCTTGATTCTTTTATTTGGCAGTATTCAATTTTACGTTGTCTATGTAGCACGGGCACGGTAAAATGGAGCCGAATCTATGTGTCGGACACATGTTCGTGTCGAACATCCATTGACACGCGATAGACACGTGCCAGACACGTATCCGTACGTTTCAGAATTAAAAAAAATTTTCAGCTCTGACACGACTCGGACATATCTGAAGACCGCTTGGACTTAATGAAATATATGCTCCATGAAATATATAATCTATATTTTTTTAGAGGTTCTTATAAAGTACCAAATATATATGAACTATCAACATGTTAGAAGTCTTGGAACACATCAATCAATATATAAATCATATTATAAATTTTGAATATATATATATATATATGCCGTGTCTATTTCCACAAAATTTTAAAAGTTGACGTGTCTTGTGCCTGTGTCCATGTCGTGTCCGTATCTGCTTCTTAGCACGCTGCAAATATGGACTCGTTAAACTTGACTACTCCGATGCCTAATATAGTCTGTCAGATAAGCGCTGACAGATATCACCGAGCGAATGTTGTTGAACTTTCTCTACTGTATTCACAGTTAGCTGAACTTTGAATGTGGTTTGCTATTAGGTACATATCCTATCACAAATTCGTCACCAGAATCTTGTATGCCTGGAAGGATTTTGCTACGAATCAAAGCAGCAGATACTGGTGTATGAGTATCTGCCTGGTGGATCGCTGGCTGATCACCTTTATGGTATTATGTAAATCCTATATACATACATATTTAAATGTTTTATAATTAAAATTCCCTTCTATTGTCTTCTTCTAGGTCCTCACAGTCAAAAAGTTTCTTTAAGCTGGGTTCGTAGACTGAAAATTGCTGTTGATGCTGCAAAAGGTACGATATCTATTGCATATATATCCTTCAACTACAAGGTAAGAATTACGAGCATGTATTGAAATCCGTCTACTTTCAGCTAGTGTATTGTCCAACATTAGCCTTTATGGGACAAAAATGTTTACTAAAGTAGGTCCCAAGAGAAGTATTAGTTTGTTTCTCTATTCCCTGTGAGGTTTTGTTACTAAATCGTTACACCATATCACTAACGCTATTCTAGGACTGGATTACTTGCACAATGGGAGTGATCCTCGAATCATACACCGTGATGTCAAGTGTAGCAACATATTATTGGACAAGGAGATGAACGCCAAGGTCTGTGACTTTGGCCTTTCCAAGCAAGTTGTGCATGCGGATGCAAGCCACGTTACCACAGTTGTAAAGGGCACTGCAGGTTACCTTGACCCTGAGTAAGTCATTCATATCCTTAACATACAACATTTGATTCTTGATTGAAAAAATTCTTACTAGATCATGCTATATATGCAGGTACTATTCTACTCAACAGCTCACAGAGAAAAGTGATGTCTATAGCTTTGGTGTTGTTCTCCTGGAGTTAATATGCGGAAGAGAACCCCTGCGGCACACTGGAAGTCCAGACTCCTTCAATTTGGTGCTATGGGTAATTCCAAGCTTTCCTTCATATCTAGAAGTTAATTTATAGAATTTACATGCCCAGTTGCTTCCTTATTTAGTATAGTGGGTTAAAACTTGAGCTGTCTACATTTTTGACACTTCTGTTGGCTAGAAGTTAATATTTTATGATATAATGATGAGCTTGTGTTCCGATTGTGAACTACAGGCCAAGCCCTACTTGCAGGCAGGTGCATTTGAGATAGTGGACGAGAGCTTGAAGGGAACATTTGATGTGGCAAGCATGAAAAGGGCAGCTACAGTTGCTGTAAGGTCTGTAGAGAGAGATGCCTTACAGAGGCCAACAATAGCAGAGGTTGTGGCAGAGCTAAAAGAAGCATACAGCATTCAGCTTTCATACCTGGCATCTTGTGACATGTAAAAAGGTTCTAGGGCTTTAAACAAACCAAAAACACAAAGTTTTCTCATATGCTTATAAAAGAGTGATGTTCTGAACAAGCAATTTATCTATCAGAAGGCCTATTTATCTGTGCCGTAGACAGCCAAGAATGTACTTAGAGATGTACCTCATAGCTATTAATTTCTACTTAAAGAAGCTGCACGGTGAATTAATACTTAGGTAACAAGTTCTCAGAAGCTGAAAGTGCATCAAATTTGCAAATTGAAGGTCACACCAGAATTGTTAGATTGGAGTCAGTTACAAAATCAGTGAAAGGAGGAAAATGATTATATGAATTTAGCTAAGGAAATCGAGGACACTTCGGTTCTAAGCATTGATAGCCCATTGAGTATTCGGTTCTAGACTTTGGAGCTTTGTTTCATTCTTCTCCATGCATGAGCTGTTCCAAAAGTTTAAACCTAAAAAATTCAAGAAGTTTTAACTTATTGATGATAAGCTACTAGAAATTATAGGGAAGGGGGATGTGTTAATTAGGACTTCTAGTAAGGATAAGTGGGAGCTATAAGATTTTAATTATATTCTAGACCTAAAGAAAAATTTGATCTTAACGGGTAAGTTCGATAATATCGAGTTTAACGGTAAGTTGGATAATATTAAGTGTAGGATAACATTCAAAAAGGGATCTAAGAAGTTCAAGACAAGCGTTAGGGTTGTAACATAGGGATAAAGACAAGAATATCATACATTCTATAATGTAGTCATCCTAGCTAATTTTGATAGTTCAAGGTTATGGCATGATAGCTTAGGCATATAAGCAAGAAAGGATGAAGATTATAGCCTTGACAAAGTTTCTTTTGGGTTTAAAATCAGCTAATATGGATTCTTTTAAGAGCTATGTATAAGGAAAGAAAAATAAAATCAATTGCTTAAAGGTGGGAAAAAGTTCAAAGGCAGAGAAGTTGGAGATATTGCACACAGATGAATGAGGACCTTTAACTATTACATCTTTTAGAGGCTCGATATAGCATGTCACCTTTATTGATGACCATAACAGAAAGGTATGGGTTTATTTTATGAAAAATAATTCTGATGTATTTTCCTTTTTTTAGATGTAGAAGGATAAGGTTGAGAATCAAACTGGGAAGAAGATCAAATACTTAAGGTCTGATAACAGAGGAGAATATGATAAGACAGAATTCAAGAAGATTTATGCTAATAGGAAATTAGATTAGCCAGAACAACTCTTGGTAAAGCTAGCAAAGAGTGTGTGGGTTTATCGGAGGTTACTAAAAATGTTTTGGCATATGCAGTTCATACAGTAGCATACTTAATAAACAGAGGGTCATTAGTTTCTTTGCGTTTCAAGGTTTTAAAAGAGTTGTGGATGAGAAAAGAGGTAAATCTTTCACATATGATAACTTTTGGCTATGTGGACTCTTATAAGCGAGATAAACTTAATCCTAAGGCTATGAAATATTTTTTTCATTGGATATGATTCTAATGAGTTTGGGTATTGATTTTGTAACATTGTGATGTGACTTTCATTGAAAGTATCCTATACAAAGATAGAAACAATGAAGTGAGAGAAAGGTCTTAAAGGTTGGTCATGTGAGCAAGGCTGTATATGACGGATATATCGACAGACACTGAGATCAACATGGCACTAATCGAGACTTGATGTTACCTCCTAACCCCGCAAGTCAAATTAGGCTTAAAAGACTTAAGACCACATTAAATTCTTTCATAACTCGTGTGGATGATGATAGACTCTGAGAGAATCAAGATCCTCGCTCACAGCTTCAGTTTGTCAACTTGAGCCAAGTTTTAGGCTGGAATAGCACTTGATGGGTGCACATGCTAGGTGCGCACACCAGCACCCAGCAGGCCCAGGCGTGCAAGCCAACCCTTGGCCTCTTTTTCTTAGGGTTGTTTTCTTTACTATTTTAATTTAATCAAGTTGGACTTGATTATAAAGTTTGAGAAATTTTATGATTAAAAATTAGATATTTAATAAATAAGGATCAATATAAGATATTGAATCTTATTTGGGCATAATTGGTATTTAATTAGAGTCATTTGTAATTCTAATTAAAGTTTAATTGAAATTAGTATTAATTTTAATTAAATTACTAAAATGTCCAAAGCTTATTATAAATAGGCTTGAGCTCTATCGGGCTAGCACTTCATGCTTAACCCTATCTGAAAAAGTTATAAAGTTCTCTCAACCTGTTCTTTGGATCTCATTAGAAGCCGGACATTTGTGCAGCTATGGTGGTTGAGACGGATCGGTTTCGGAAACAATCCGAGGGATGCATCAAGATAAAGATCAAGTTTCGGAATAAAGTACGAATTAAATTTCTACTTATTTTGATTCGTGTTAATCATTTTGTAGAATTAAATACATCTTGGTTTTCGAGAAATCAAAAGTCGCAAAAAAGTTTTGTAATTATTCGTTGCGATTCAGATCAGATCCCGACTCGATTTTCCGAGAGCTGTTCCTCCTCAAATTTGCAGAGACCTCTTAAAAAGATTTCTCCAACACCGTTGTTTCCAAAAAAAACAAAATTTTAAGCAAATTTCCCAAGTAAAACACCAAAGGAAGGGGTCGAACTCGAACCTTTCGACCTTATGGTTAACAACCACAATATAGACACAAACACAAAGATACCGCATCTTCTTAGCACCCAACAATTTGATGAATTTTATTGAGAGTAACTTGGACCAAAAATTCCAAATTATTGGTCACATCAGAAGCTATAGTGTGTGAAGGTTAAATCTTTTCTACGGGAAGGTTTCAACAATGGGGTTTATTATATGAACTCTTCGTAATTATCAATTCCAAAGGATTATTAAATTCTAAACAATTTAATCAAATTGTAAAAATATTTTTTTACTCTGATATTATTGTTAGAAAATTGGGTTGATAGCTGACCCAACTATAGTGAAATAATTACGAAATTTTTTTGTAACTTTTGATTTTTCAAAAAGTCAAGATTTATTTAATTCTATAAAATGATTAACACAAATCATAATAAAGCGAAAATTTAATTCGTATCGTATTCTAAATCTTGATATTTATCTTGTTGTATTCTTTGAATCGTTTTCAAAACCCATCCGTCTCAACCATCGTAGTCACACAAGTGTCTGACCTCTAACGGTATAAAACAGGTTGAAAGAACTCTGTAACTCTTACAAAGAGGGTTAAGCAAGAAGTGTTGCTCCATAGATCTTAAGTCTATTTACAATAGGTTTTGGACGTTTCAGTGATTCTAATTTCAATTAAACTTTAATTAAAATTACAAATAATTCTAATTAAATACTAATTATGTCTATATAAGATTCAATATTTCATATTGATCCTTATTTATTAAATATCTTATATTTAATCATAAAATTTATCAAACTTTACAATCAAGTCTAACTTAATTAAATTAAGTTTGCTCTCTTCAACCCATTTTATATGTGAGACTCATTAGGTACCTAAATAAAATCTAATTTTAATTCATAATTAAAATTAAATAAATTAAAACTCCTTTTAATTTATCTTTAATTATTCAATTAAATAGTTAATTATAGATCAAGATTGATGTCTAGCAGCACATCATGACCATCCAAATATTTAAGAATGTTAAACTGATTTTGACTAACCCTTCCGTGCATAATTTTTTCATATAATTCAATCATTTCATCATACAATGTTTCGATTAGACATAAAATATAGAATTAATGTCTACTCCATTTTGAGTCTAATCATATTAGTTCTATGTCATTAGCTATCGATTCAATTAATGACATTTGTAAACTATTTACAAAGTATCATTTCATCTTAACCAAGGATTTCTTGAATTAATACTAATCGAGAACAACGAAACATTCTCCCTAATTAGTTGAGGGTAATGACTCCTTTCTTGATCATTTAAATATCTCTATATAGTTCATACTACATCCAATGACTACCGATTAAACGACCTATGATTAAATAGATCATAAGTAATATCAAAATATAGCAATCTTCATACAAGATAACTTCGATGACCTCAAGTCAAAGAATCACTTATACAATCATTACAATGAGAATTCCATTGACATTTCTCATATCGGGTCTGTTCAGTGAACTTGTTCTGTAGTAAGTACCCACATGTTTGCTTAAGTATCTCTATACTTTAACCCATGAGATCAATTATTTTATTCATAAGGAAAAACAAAATGTGTGCTAGTCTTTTTAAGCTCTATTAATGTCTAATCTTAATATAATAATGACTAGAAAAATTTAGGAATAATACATAAATACAATATGAATCTCGAATTATAGTTTCATTTACGATGTACAATTATCCCATAAACTTTATCATATACATCTAAATATGTACAAAATTAATAAAATGTCTTTAAATAATATGTCACTAAGCTACAACTAAAACGATTGGTTGTACCGCATAAACTAGCAGCACCTACAAACAAATAAGTAAAACTATATTAATTTATGAATTATATGAGTTTTATTTATATCTTCTCTGTGAAAAAAGAGGAGACGTGGAATGGTCCATCAATTAAGCTGTTTTCAGTTTGGCTTATGGTTGGTAGTTTGCACTTGAACGATACGAACCCACTTGGACGTCCTTCTCAAATTCACCATCACGTTACTGTATGTTTTGGGAGTACATGGAAATTTAAATTACTATGAGACGAGAATTTCAATTTTAAGTTATGATGTGATGAGGTAATGAAAACTGAAAAGTTCTATTGGTTGAGAATTGCCGCACTTACCTCTTGCCACTTTTCTTGGAGTGTCTTCTGGGAAGTTGAGATCTTTTGTTTGGGTCTTGTTTATCATAACACAAGGATTCAGTTAGCTCTTTACTTAAAATAATGAACACGGTAACTAGTGTAAGAAATAAGATAGGAATAGAAATAGAAAGAGATCTGAATAAAATTACTAATTACGCTAGTATTTAGTATCAAATATTAAGAATAATAATTAAAATTTTACTCATATTTACTCATTATATAATTCATTTTATAAATAAATAATTAAAATATTTTGTATTTTATAAATAATTAATAAAAATTTCCACTAAAATTATTAGTTTTTAAATAATTTTATGATAATAATAAAAGTATTAATAAAACATAATAAATTACTTTGAAATAATTATAAATAATATTCTAATAAAGAATAGATAATATTTCATAATAACTTAATCATATTATAATAACTTATATATATATATTTCACTTGATTTATTACTCGTTTTTTAATCATAACTTTTGATTTCATCTGAAATTATAGATCTTCAAAACCAATACGAGGTAGAGAAAAACAACTAAATATGTGCTCCCTCCTATTTAAAATAAGTGTCGTTTTAAAGAGATGTATACTTATTAAGAAAGTTAGTGAAATATTTGATATATCCTTATTAATTACATGTTGAATTACCTTAAAAATGTAATCTGTATAATTAGGATGTGAGAGAAATTAAAGGGTAATTTTGAAAATAAAATTATAAACACACATAAAAAATCGTGAACGACACTTATTTAGAATAATTAAAACCTCTCTAAAATGACACTTATTTTAGATAAGAGGGAGTGATACATTTCATTAATTATATTCCTATAATGTCTTACTGTTGGGAAAACCAAACATGTAATAGATTTCATTAATTATATTCCTCTAATGTCTTATCGGGAGACAAGCCGTAGAGGAAGGAAATGAACGTACCAAAACGGTTTAAACTTTAAAGTGACGACAACAAGATTAAGTTTAACAATTTCCCACTAAGATCCTTATCTTCCTAATTACTACTTATTTGCAACTCAAAATTGATGATTCCTTCACCTTTTTATTTTATACACTTGTCGGTTACAGCTTATTTGTAGGGAGCCTAGAGGATTTATTTGGAGAGCACCAAAAGTTGGCTATTTCCTAATAATTTATTTGGATGTGAAGAAAATGGAAACTGCGAGATAGAACACCAAAATTTGGCTATTTCCCCATAATTTATTTGGATGTGAAGAAAATGAAAGCTGCGAGGCCTGAGCCTGAGAGATAGAGCACCAAAACTTGGCTGTTTTCCCAGAAACCAACGTCCAGGAAATCGCTGGATTTGTAGCCTTCTGTGTTGGCCACGTGGGAAATTTAGAGCTGACTTGTTCTGCCAGGAATCCCTATTCTTTCGCTGCCTTTGTAATTTCGGCTCTCGTAGCGATCCGAGTTTTTCTTTTCACGTTCCCTTATAGATTCCAGGTTGCTCTTTCCTTTTCAAGTTTCTTTATAGCTAAGGGATGTTCTGTAAGTTCATTTCTCTGTGTAATGCCCTGCATCCAAATCAGTTCAAGTTTTTGTCTTTTTTCTTGGGGGTCGTTTTGTTTGGAGTTCTTGAAGTAGGTTTGTTTGCAGTTGGTTGTCAAAATTCAATAGTGAACCTAGGATTCTGAGGTCACTCTAGGGAGCATGGCTCATAACTCTTTTCATTCTTGGACTCTGGTTGATCTTCTAGGGGCCTTTTTCAACCTTGCTATTGCCTATTTTCTTTTGTGTGGATCGACTTGTGCTTTTTTCCTTTCCAAATTCTGTAATTTTTTTGGTCTTTATCTGCCATGTCCCTGTTCTGGAGTTTTTGGGATTCAAAACAGTAACTTATGCTTTCACAAGCTGCTGGTTGATTGGCCAACAAAACTCATCATTCATGTTCTGGATTTGGTGACGAGTAGGACCCCTTGTTATCTAATTAGGGTTAAGGATCAATCCTGCAGTGGTAGTGAGGTTGAAGCTAGAAGTGAAAAATGTGACAGTAGGGGGTTGGAAGGAGAAGCTGGTTCTAGTACATTTCCAAGCATGAAATTTCAAAGTTTTGGTGATAGAGAAGGCGGGTGTGATTCAAAGGGGAAGCAAATTACCAACCAGAAGTATGGCATGCGCAGGCGGAGGCGCAGGAGAGCTGTTCTTGTACGCGGAAAATCATTGTCTGCTTTCCCTATCAGTGGTATACAGTCAGTAGGTAGTGGAGTTTTCCAGCCACCTGTTGATGGTAATGAAGGGGGGACCGAAATCCATGGAACGCTGGAGCCTGTTAGTGGAGTAGAAAATGGTATCCTTGGTGAGTGAATTACACCCCGCACTATTATTTCTTTTGTCATGCATATGTTATGTTGAATTAGTGGTTAGAATCATATATGGCTTTTTGCATTAGATTCTTAGATACATATAAGAATCTGAACAATATTTTGTCCAACTGTTAGCAACCTTCTGATTAAACTGAAAATTCATGGGCAGGCTAATTATGAATAGGATTAACATACAAACTCTGGATTGAATCTTTTTTTTTTTTTAATGGAGTATTTCAGCTTTATCAAATGTTGTACCGAACAATTCTAACTTGGTTTACGTCATTAGATGATGGAAATGTTGTGGATTGTGCTAGTATTGGTGAAAGCAGAAATTCTTTTGGGATAAGTGGATTATGTTTCAAGAGTAAAGGCAGAGATGTATCTTCTTTTCACAATTTGGCATCTACCGCTGAAGACAGGCCGTCTGATGATGAGAATGAGGCCAATATAATCAGAATGTTGAAAAAAAAAATTGAGAAAGAAAAAGCTGCTCATGATGCTCTAACTCAAGAGTTGGATAGAGAGAGGGCTGCTGCCGCTACTGCTGCAGATGAGGCAATGGCAATGATATTGAGGTTGCAAGAAGAGAAGTCATCAATAGCAATGGAAGTGAGGCAGTATGAGAGAATGATAGAAGAAAAGTTTGCTTATGATGAAGAAGAGATGAACATTCTAAAGGAAATCCTTGTTAGAAGAGAGAAGGAGATTCATTTTCTAGAGAAGGAAATTGAAGCTTATAGGGAAGTTAATATTCTGGGAAATGAACTGCTGGAAGACGAATTGAATTCTAAGATGAATGGTAATGGCCAAATTCCTATCGCAATTGCTTCTCTTGATAGCCCAGCAGTGATGTCAACTCACGATGAGACTCTGAGTGATAAATTTAATACAAGTTGGTCACCAAAGCATGAAAAAAGTGATCGTGTTCTTCAATCTGGGAGATATATGTCATCATCTAACACTTCAAAAACATCATTAGAGAAAAAGGTGGAATCAGCTGAAAAACAAAAGGCTCAAGGGGATGTTAGCATCCAGTCTCAGGAAATGAAGGTAGCTCATACTTCTTTTTGCATGAGAGAACTGGAGAGAGATTCAGAACACTGGGATCAAACTTCGACTGATATGCACAGTTCCACACTTGACTCAGATCCCACTGTCTACGATATCCATGTAGTTGATGATAAGAGTACAACCAAGAAGGAAGATGTTACAAAAGGAAGTAGGCCATTAGCTGGTGCTGCTTCGGATGCTAAATTTTCGAGCAACAAGTTAGTGAGTGCATACCCAAGTACAAGAATGATAGGAACTGTGCATAATGACCATAGAAGTAATTTACACGTGACTAGCCAGTTACTGGCGTTGGATAGTTCAAGGTGCAAAAGTTTGGCCGTTGAGTCACAGGGAAATTCTTTCCCTACAGGGTATGATGAGAGGTTTAAAATTGACAATGAAGTTGAATGGCTTAGAAAACGGCTTCAACTAGTGCAAGAGGAAAAAGAGAAATTGAGCATCGATGGAGAGCACAAGGAACGAGTTTATGCTCAATTGAAACTTGTGGAGGAGTTGGTGAACCAGCTTGGAGAGATTCGGCAACTGAGAGAGTCTGCTGTGCGCGCTTCTTCACTCCCACCATCTTCTGAGGTACTACACTACAACTATTCAGGTTTCTCCTGACTTCCCAGATTTGGACCTCCAAATTGCAATTAAAATATTTACACCTATTGTTATTACTGCTTGATGTTACATGTAATTGCTTCTTAATCCATAAGTTCCTCTAGATAAATGGTAATAAGTTAGATACATTAGAAGATTTATTTTCCATCTAATCCCCACTCTTCTATGGATCATTCTAATTCAGAACATAGTAATGGACCAACTACGTTTTTGAACAAGCGATGATATTAAAGTTGTCCGTTTCAGGTGAATGTCAAGAAGAAAAGGCGCTGCCAAAGCGTGCCACGGGAAGCCTGTTAACATGTAATAATAACAAGAAGTGGTTTCTTGTTTCCTTATTGCATGTTAGTGATAGTGTTCACAGATATGTATATAAATATTTGTATTGCAGTTATTTAAATAAGCAATCTAGGTTGCCTTTTTTTGAGGTTGAGGTTGATGTTGTAGGTTCTGACCGACCTGGACGAGTAAAAAATGTCATGGTATGCTCTCAAAGCCGACGTTGAAGTCATTTATTTGAAATAAATTATGTTATTCTGGGATTTGTATTGTTTTGAAAACCATATTAGATATGAAGTAAAAATATGTCTATGATTAATTAACCTTCAAATATAAAAGGATTTGAATCTAATGTTAATTTATGGAGAAATTTAACTAGTTCTGTATTAATTATAAATTGAAGGAGAGTTGGATTCACTTGGAAAACAGAGAGATTGAAAATTTATAAATGAAATTATTCTACATTAAAAATATATAATAAAACGAATTATATACAAAAATATTGAATTCTTTGATTAATGAACTGAATTAGTTAAAAAAACTCTTTATAAGTAAGGTAGATGTTGTTAGTGTAAAGAAGAATCTCATTCTTAAAGATAGGACATGGTTGTCCGTGCTATTTGTCATGTTATAATCCTTTCTTATTTTATTTCAATCATCCATTTATCTGAGGGACTTAAAGATATGATAACGAGTGAAGTTGGGGTGGGCCAAAATAATTGACCTACAAAGTTTATTAAAAATAATGTCATTTTAGAAAATTATAATAAAATAATGCCATTTTGAAAAGTTTATTCTAAATGTCGTCATTTTATTCAAGCAATCTAACCGTTCAATCCTTTTCGATCGCGTTAGACATGATTGCTATGTCTACATCTTAGGATCTTCTTATGCACTAAATTTATAGGGAATTTAAGGTAGAACTACATCTCTTAATCTTTCATACAAAATTCTCTAAAACTTTAGTTTTTTAGAGATTCTTTGTATAATAAGACAAAAGAACTCAATGTTGCCTATAAAAATGTCAAGTTCATTTATATGAAATTATGAACTTCTTTAGAGTTTGAGTCATTTGGGTAGCAAATTAAATAAATCCTTTTATAAGTTTGTGCTATAAAAGTACATATGCATATTTTTACATGTTGGAGAATAAGGGTATAATTTAATCCGCGCAATGGATAAAAATATTTTTTATAATTTTTTAAAAGTCAAGATCACTTTAATTAATGCATGAACACAATAAAAGCATAAACGTAAACTATACCTTATAATGTAATTTGATCATTTTTTCATAGTTTTCCTTGAACCATTTTTAAAATTAGTTCATCATAACTACCATATCTACTTATGTTTCTAACTTCTAACACTATCCACGTGAAGTTTATAAGTGGTAAAAGAAGATTAAGCAAGAAATGCGAACTTCTTTAGAACTTGTATTTATTTATAATAAGTTTGGACATTTTGTTAATTTATTTGAATTGTAATTTTAATTTCATTTAAATTTAACTAGAATTATAATTAATTTTAATTAAATACCAATTTAGCTAAATAAGGTCCAATATTAAATATATCATATTTAATGATAAAAATTTCTCAAACTTTACAAGCAAGTCTAACTTAATTAAAAAATCTTTTTGTCTCAGCAATCATTATTTATGTATGATTCATTAGATTTTTAAATATTTTAGCGATTAATTTAAATCATAACCTTAAGTCATATTTATGATAAGCTAAATTAAATATCTTCAATTTATCTTTAATTCTCTAGTTAAATTATTTATATCCATAGGTTGTTTAGCAATATGTTATGACCGCCCAAATACCGATAATGTTCAAGTGGATTTAATTAAATTTTTCGTGTATAAATTTACATATAATTCAATCATTTCACCAAATAATATTTAATTAGACATAAATCAATTAATGTCTACTATATTTGAGTTCAATCATATTATTCATCCACCATTAGAAGTTGATTATATTGATAAAATTTGAAAACTCCTTTCAAAGGGTTATTACATCTTGGTTAATAATTTATTGAATTAATACTAATAAAAACAACATAATATTGTTCCTAGTCATTTTAAAGTGACGAATCGCATATTGATCACTTAACTATCACCATATATTTTTTATTATATCCAATAACAACCGATTAAGGTACCCTTAATAATGATAAGCATAAATATTATAAAAATATAGCAATCCTTATATGAGATATTTTGGAGATATCTAGTCAAAGAATCATTTATATAATCATTACAATAAGAATTTTCAAAGTCATACAAGTAATTATAGAAATAGAATTCTAACATCTCTCAGTTTAATAAACTTATTCTCTAATAATCACTACACATTTATTTAAATTTTTCTATATTTTTATCCATGAGATCAATTAAGTCTTTTTTATAAAAAAAAGAAATACAATATGCGCTAACCTCTTTCGCTATGTTAACGTTTAATAAAGCAATGAATAGAAATAATTTAAGGATAATATATAAATGCAATATAAATTTTATAATTATTATATCATCTTAATTTTATTTACAATGTATATTTATTCCGTGAAATTTATCTTATACATCAATTAATTAAATAAATATACATAAAATAAAAATATCTTTAAATAATTATATCATAAAAAATGCAACCAATAGATTAGTTTTATGACATTAACCAACATTAAATTCATACAATGAAATTTATATAAACATTTTTATAAGATAAGAATCAATTCTATGCAATACGAGATTCATCATAATTAAATCTCTCTCTTCTCATATTACTATATATCCGTATCTAAAAGGTCTTTTTTTCTCTAACATGTTTAAGCTACCTAAGATTATATATTTATATTTGTATAAATATTAAGGTAAATGATAGAGAACTTTTGTTAGTTTTACCGATCATGACACTAACGTGAAGCATGTGACGTAGTTTTAATTACGAGGCTATAAACAAAAGGTTGCCATAATTATTTTGTTATCGAAAGTGTGTTACATTTTGTAAATACTTTTCAGCTTAAATCACAAGGCTTTTAAAATTTTCACACTTTTTTCAAAATTATATACAACAACTAATAATTATACATGAATTTTTTTTAATAATTCTCAAATTTCTTTCTTTGTGTTTATAAATGTCATTGGTATCTCTAAAATTAAAAAAAAAGCATAAAAATTGTATGCTTCTATGTAAAATCAGAGTATTGATACGATATTTTTCGTATTATATTTGTTAATAAATAATTATTAATGTTTTTTATTATTATTTTCTATGTTGAATTCTCCCCCTCTCTTGACCCAAATCTAACTTATAAACCTTTTGGGCTTATACATTAAATAAATAATCACATGTTTATTTTTATGATCCTTTTTATGATTTAATATTTTTAAAAGTCCTCATATTTATTTTTATGACCCTACTATCCTTTTATGAGTTTATATTTTAAAAAGAGTATTTTTTGACGTGATCGTGGAAGTGGGTCCTACATCCACGGATTAAACGCAACATCTCCCTCCTCCCTCACATGCAGCGTTTTGGGAAAGACATAAAAACATATCATTTTGTCCAATCCCACACCGTTTTGAACCAAACCAAACCAAACCCATCACGCAACGCTTTGTTCTTCCCTAATCCCTAATCTCCCATCTTCTTCCCACATAATCTCTCATCTCGCGCTTCTTCCCTCTTCTTCCCTGTGTGTTCTTCCTTAGATGATTGGACCGTAGTTAATTGTTATTGTTGTCGCACACACCAAACAACTCAACTCATATGCTCATCAAGCATCTATATCTGGAGGTCGACATTTAATCGTGGTAGGTCCATTGTTATCTACCTTTTATGTTTTGTGTGGTCCCCTAAATATGCTTGATTGTGTGCTTGTTGTCTGCCTCAGCTTATGCTTTGTTTTTCTTTTTCAGCGAACAACAATCTATATATTATTTCTAAATAAAATTAATTGAATATAGACCTTAACTTTACTAAAAGAGTATCAATGTATCTTCTAGAAATGTCTTCTCTGTCCATGATCTTTGGTCTGCCTCCACTTATTGTTGATGGATACATGAATCGTTTTAGTTGTGAGATTTATTGTTGATGAATACATGTTGTTTTATCAGTGTTGCCATGTTAGTTGTGAGATTTCAAAGGCATTATATTAATAAAAAATACAGCTGAAAGTGTTGCATCCCCAATAGAATTTCAAGACATTTAAAGGTTAAGAATGTCTTGTGTGCTTGGAAAATTCACAAACATTAAAAAACAATAAATTGAAATTGCAATATTTAAACAACTTTGGTTATTATCTTTTTAAAACATTAAACGATGGATGTCTTAATCTATTATGTAATTTAATCAACTGTTAGTTGACATTGAATCTCCTATCATGGCTTTAGTCTTAAAATATAGCTGTGAGTGACTACTCCAATGTAGCACATTCATAGCAAACGTGACTACTCCTATGTAACACATATAACCCATCTTGCAATCTAATATGGCCAATCATCTTCACTATGCTTAGTTCATGAAATGTAAATTACATAGGATATAATTCATTTTTACAATTAAGTTCATTTGTTAGGGAACTAATAGACCATAAATTATTAGGAAAATTAGGAACATGAAGAATTGATGACAATTTGATGGAAGGAGTATAATTAACAAAACCTATTCCAGATATAGGAGATAAGGAAATGTCTACAATATTGACATTATCTTTGCCTAAACATGGAGTATAAGTCAAAAAATTATTGTAAGTTCCTGTTTAGTCTCATGTAACTTATTTCCTAGCTTATTGGTCTAAGCATTATTACCCTCTTGAGAAAAGGTCTAAGAAGCTAAACTCCAAATCTTTTGTGCAGTATTGAATAGTAGATAGCCTCAAGTAATCGACGGTTACATACAACTGACTAACCATGAAATGTCTAAACATGGTTGCTGGTGACAGGTGTATAGTGGTCTTTTAGTACACTCTATAGTACCTTTCCTAACAACAAAAAGAAGGTGGGAGCCATCTATAGGTGTCTAAACTAAATGTAAAGGAGGATATGATCAAATCATGGATTTATTTCCAAAGTTTTCATTGATTTTTGGACTTATTTTAGATCTGGACCATTGCTCTTACGAGATATGTAACACCCTAATACCCCCTAAGAGGATATACAGATTGTTGGACCCTATTTTTGGAGTCCAACTATTGCTCTAATATCATAAGTGTTGGACACCCCACCCTCACAATACTTGTGTTCGACATCCTATGTAGCACCTCCTTACTGCAGGGTACACACCGGGATGTCCGGAGGTCATTCCGGTACATAACCTACGATAAGACTGAGCTACGTTCGATAACTACATTCACTTCACATAGCATCATAT
>JANZLF010000009.1:16531633-16563085 GCA_026546835.1 Erythroxylum foetidum
GCATTTCATTTATCGCTTATCAGATTACACCTCCTTAGTGTTAAAACACTAATCTCATAAGATTCTAATAATCTCGACAATAAACAACTCGACACAATGTGCAGTAAAAATCCTAACCCGTCCCAATTTACCAATATAACCTTCCCATCGGTGACGGGATGTTACAAACAAAACCCAGAAGAAGACACGTCAGCAAAATATGGAAGAAGTAAAACCCAGAAGGAACAAAATCCAGAAGAACACACATCAGCAAAAGACAGAAGAAGATGCGTCAGTAAAACACAGAAGAAGTAAAACCCAGAAGGAACAAAACACAGAAGAAGTTCATAAACAGTAACACGGAAGATGTTCATGAACAGTAACACGGAAGAAGCAGAACTTAGACGAAACAAAACACAAAAGAAGATGACATCTTCAATGAAATCATCACAGAAGAAGCAAAAACACAGAAAAAGAAAAAATAAGAAGAAGCAAAAATTAGATGGAGGAAAACACAAAAGAAGATGACATCATCAATGAGTCAGTATAGAAGAAGCAAAAGACAGAAGATATAACTCCTCTTTTACACATCTCCCTTGTAAGGACCATGGCTTTCAACCTAGAAGTCCAAAAATTCTATACTATATATTGCTGGAAAGTTAAAAGAAATATCTACAACTTACTAGTAGACACACTTTCTCTAATCTAGCCTAAATTAGCCTAGATCATTCCAGATTTTCCCTCGAGTGCAGAACATGAATTTTCTACATTCATTCATTGTACTGCACCTAGTTCTTAACTTCATGAAAACTTGAGATTTTTGAAGACAGAATTTAAATTCGATGTCTTTCTAAGAAATGTAACCACAAGTTTCCAGTTTAATCCAAATCAAGAATCATCTCATTTGGATAACTAGAGAAGAAGTTGTGATTAAAGGACTGAAACTTACTCCTTGAACAATTTTTTAGATCTAACACCCATTTTGTTTCAAAATCTTTCCTTAACACAAATCATACTAAGATCACCTTTCCTATTTCATTTACTCCTCATTCTCAACTCCATTTCAAATCGATATCACATAAAGAAAATTTATAATCCATGAATAATCATGAACACCAATAACATAATGTACGCATGTGTACATATTCCTCACCAACTTACTACACAAGTGCAACTTCATTTTTGCTTCTAACTTTCACCTTAATTCTTCTTACTTCAAAATATTTTATCCATCAGAAACACCAAAACAAAAACTTGGACGTATCAACATTTCTCTTTCACTACTTTAATTTTGTCTATCCTTTCTGATTTAAGAATCTTCATTCGTTTGTTCTTTACTCATGACTAATCTCCAAAATTTCTCATTCAAATAGTTCCAGCTTCTATGAAACGTTTAGGGTCCAACAACCTTCATCGGTATAACTACGAATAAGATGATTTTTGTTTTAAGATAAACTTAAGACAATGTACAACATTCTTCTAAAAGAAAAAGTTATGTCAGAATGTTCAAGGATATTGTGGGCAAGACATTTAAGCATAAAAAGACATAAGGCATAAATAGAAGGGAAACTGAGATATTTTTCACTCATTAAGGATGTAATTGGAAGAAGAAGTGTTGTATGGCTTTTTAAGAAGAGAGGAGCACGAAAATTGAAGAAAAAAAGAAAGAGTGTCATGAAGAAGAGAGAGAAATATGAAGAGAAGAAGAGAAAGAGAGAAAGAAAAGAAACAAGATAAGGTTTAATTTTTCTTAGTATTCAAGAGAGATTTTGGAGCTGTTCAAGAAGCGAAAAAGGTAGAGGAAGAGAAGAGCTTCCTTTTGAGCTAAATATCCCTTCATTTGGTGAAGAATAAAGGTAAGATTATTTTGAAACTTTTAGATTTTTGAAAGAATTTTAGTTCATAGAGTTTAGTAAATGCTTGGGTTTAAGGATTCTAGAATAAGTTTTAGTAATTTTGTATTGTGGGATTTTCTATTGGATTCCTATTGAATGAGACTTAGTTTGTTTTAGGGAACCAAGAGAATCCTAACCAAGAGCAAGGGGAAAGACAAACTTGACTTGGATTTTTTTTGCAAGCAAATTAGGTAGGTAACGTATTAGTAGTTTTGTGTGATTGGGCAAATTCTTGCCTATGTGTGTGTATATACTAGAGTTGCTAAATTGTGAATTATTATGATGTGTTTTATGTTATACATTGAAAGATGTATGGCATTTTGATATAATTGAATTGTGATTTTGATCATGTTATGCCTTGATATTTATCATGGCATTTTGTATAAATGAAAAGAAAGGAAAGAGCATGAAAAGTATGAAAGCATATGATAAAAATATTTGAGCATGATTATGTGTTTCTGTTTGGGCGAGAGTGGAACCATTCTGTTCTTCATGTGCACATTGACAAGAGCCTTCTCCCGGCTGCCTGCTTATGGCATATGAACTTCGAAATTGAACTCATTCTGTTTATGGGGTAATCTTCGGTTTCTCCATTATGTTTCCATGGAACCCTCAAGCTATTGGTTTGCGCATTGCATTTTAAATTGTCAAGTATGAAGCATTTTGAGTGTTATGTGTTATTTTGAGCTAAATTTGATGAATGTTTAAACTATTGGATACATATATATATATGTGTGTGTGTGTGTGTGTGTGTGTGTGTGTGTGTGTGTGTGTACATATGCTTGACTTTGATCAATTGCCAATGACTATAAATATGATAGCCACTGAGCTGTGTAGCTCACCCCATTACCTTTCACCCTGTAGGTGAAGGAAATGCAGAACAACATTGATCCTTGCCAAGTTTGGCAAACACCAAGAATAGATACTTTTGTAATTAAGTTAGTTCAGAAACTTTGGGTATTTAGAATCATATCACGCATAAGCATTCAGTTGTATCATGTGTATTTTGTATTTTGGTATCTTGTATTAAGCCAAAGGGGTGGTTTTTTGAAATGTAAAGATATTATGAAAATAAGCATTGTGTTTTGTAATAGGCCTAAGTGATTACTGAAACTCTGAAGTGTTCAATAATGATTGCATCTTTGTGATTGAAATTGTTTTAAATAAATCGGGCCGATTTGATTAACGATTTTCCGCATATGCGTAAATTGTTTAAGAAAATTTGTAATGAGCTCACGCTAAATGTCTCCGAATGTTAGGCTTCAGAATCAGGGTCCAGCAAAAACCCCCTTCTTACTAAATTGGTTTGCATTTTGTGACACATAGGTTAACTTAAGTTCATTCATTTTAGGTTCCGATTAAGTGAAACAATCTAAGGTTGCATCCTATATTGCAATCCTTGGATTATTTTTTGATTTGACCTCCAAGGGTACAAACAAAGGTCCGAATCAAAATGTTGTCATTGCTAGGGAACCAAGAAATTGGTTCTCTAGCTTAGCTTTTGTCATTTTGTTGCTAAGTAAGGTTATGAGTCTTTTCTTTAAATTGCATTCTAAATAGTTTAGCTTCATACTTGTCAATAGTATAGGATTTCATTTTCTTGCATATCATCAAAATTTTGAAAATACAAACAAAAGGATACTGAACTTTTTGCACTTTTCACACTTAGCATTTTTTGCACCCGTATAGTTTTGAACATTTCTTTTGATTGCTTTTTGATCCATACATACATACTTTCATACATACTTTTGTACATACTATCACACACCTACACACTTGCATCCATCACGTCTTATCTTTTTATTTGACTTTGTTTGCTTGCAAGTCAATTTTGTTAGCTTTTATTCTAGTTTGAGTTGTTCCCTTGTATGCCCTGGAAAACCAAACTTCTACCGTTTCCTAAAATTGAGAGACGTTTGAGAAAAATTAGAAAAGAGAGGAGAGAAAAAGAGAGAAGGAAAGTAGTTGTTGAAGAGGAGAATATCTCAATGGAGTCTAGTCAGCCACGTAATGAGAACGAATCATTAAAAGGAGTGATAATGGCTAAAAACCCAGCTTTTCTGCAAAAACCTAACCTTAACGGTAACTAACCTAGGAATAGTATAGGATTTTGTTTTCAAGATCTTTTGTCCAGTTGCACCTCATTTCCATGCCTGGAACTTGTTCAAAGCCTCAATTTCTCCATTGCTTCTCTTAAATTCCTTAATTAATGAAAAAATCCCTAATTCATAATCATCCAAAATTAAACATCACATAAGTCATAATCACCAAAATTAGCTTTAGAAAAATCAAACCCATAACATTTCCAAGCTATCTAAACCAAAATCTTTTTAAAAATTCAAAGATCAAAATCTCAATCTTACCTTAATCTTCACCCAAATTCGGATTTTCTTGGCTCGTAATGGAGCTCTCATCTTCCTCCACCTTGTTCTCTCTTGAATCATCTCTAAAATATTTCTTGAAAACCCATAAAAATCGAAACCTAGCTTCTTTTCTTCTTTCTCCTTTCTCTTCTCCACCGAAGCCACTCTTCTCCTTTCTTTCCTTTTTTCTTTTGCTTCTCTCTTTTAATTTCGGGCTTCTTCTCTTCTCATACAAAAATCTCACATGTCTTAAGACAAAAATGCCATTAATGAGTGCAAAATGACCAATTTTCCCTTACATATATGCCTTATAACTTAAAACCTTAAGTGTTCTTCCAAGTTTGCCCCTAAAATCTATTTTAATTCATGCTTACTTTAGGACATTTTTCAAATCATCAAATTAAAGGAATTTACTAAAATTTCCTTCTATATAAATGTTCCTCATAGTCTCAAATTCATAACGCCACCAAAATCATTTAATTTGGTTCACTACTTCAAAAGTTACTCCCCAAATATTTTGGACTTTTCTTATGCTAACACATTTTCCAATGATTTATTTCTACCCGAAAATTGACACTCTTAAAGACTAAATTGGAACTCAAGTCCTCTGAACATTTGTAGCCCTATTTCTCTAGATTAATACAAATCAAGAATTACCTCATTTGAATGACTAGAGCAAACGTTATGGCCATGGCCAAAATACTTTCAGCTCTTACTAATCCAAGACTGAACAATATACCCAACTTCAATTCAGAAATTGAAAATCTTCGAGTCTAAATTAAAATTTACTTCCTTCAGATAACTTGTAGCCCCATATCTCTAGTTTATTTTTCAATAAGAATCAGTTCAATTGGATCTCCAAAGATCAAGAATTCACCAAAATACTGAACCATGTTTAGAAAATTTTCCAACTCACTTTGACTAAAGAAATCATCCTCAATTTAATCTCAAAAATCTACAATTTTTCATGGACAGATAGAGGGATGTCTTAGGAATCCAACGCTTTAAAAATCAAGTCAATCGGATGTCGGACACAAAAGATATAAGAAAAAGAGTGAGAGATGGTCAGATTAGGTCGGGCAAAACAAAGGGTCGGTCGGACAAAACAAAGGTCGGTCGGCCAAAACAAAGGTTGGTCAGCCAAAACAAAGGTCGGTCGGCCAAAACAAGGGGTCACTCCAAAACACATATTGACTTTCAGAATTCATAACTTTTTACACGGAAGTTTAAAATTCACAAACTTGGTATCAAAAGAAAGATAAAAGGAAGCTCTACAACTTCTATGAAGAACTCAAAAATCAATTCCATCTCTAAAGGGGTGAAAATCCCACTCAAAATTTCTGTCCAATTTAAGTCTCCCTAAACAGTATCACAACTTCTAAAATTTCTATCTTTCAATTCCAAAGTTCAAAAATGTCATATTTTATATCAATGAAAAGATCAAAATGTAACCTACAACATTCATAAGTTCAGAAAAATCAATTTGGCCTCTAAAGGAGCCAAAAATCACTTCAAAGTTCCTGTCCACTAATACTCTTCCCAAACAGTAATAGCAACTTGTAAAAATCATAACTTCCTATTCCATGATCCAAAAATTCCTTACTTTACATAAATGGAAAGATAAAAACAAAATCTAAAACTTTCATGAAAAACTTAAAAGCAATTTCAACCTCTAACTAAGTCAATTTTTCAATCAAAGTTTCTACCCTATTAAAAAATCATCTAAACAACATCCAACTTCACATTTTCATATCTTCCAATTCCCACATCCCAAAATTGCATATTATACATCATTTTAAAGCTGTGTAAATTTTATATAACTTTCATGTAGACCACTTACTCCAATTCAGACCACATCAGTACAGAAATTGGCTTCAAAGCAGTACATACAAACTTACTCTAATGGTCATTTCCAAAAACAAAGCAAAATAATACTTAAATTTGAATGATCATAACTTTCAATACTGATATCAAAAAATATCATACTTTATGGCGATAGAAAGCTCTCAACTGAAGCTACAAGTTTCATGAAGACCATTTTATCAAATTCTGCCTAAATCATCCTAAAAAAATTTACAAAGTTTCAGCCCAAAAAGTCAACTCTTCATCTCCAAAAAGTCAAACTTTCATAATTAAACAAATTCTCACACTTTCACTCTTTATTTCTTGATTTTCAACTTCTATTTCAATCAACTCATTCACTTCAACTTTCATAACCCATACAAATCTACTCAAATCTCAAAGTCATCACAATCAATCAATTCTTTTCTTATCAATTTCCTTAAAGCACAAAAGCATCTATAACATAATACATATACAAAAATACTCATTTCATACATTTAATATTTCTAAATTCTACTAAAAGATCGGGGTCCAACAGACTGCATATTCCACAATCACTCACATTATAAAGCACTTAGGTCTTTACATTCACATTCAAGTAATACTTCAATAACTCAATCCATAGTCACATTCATTGGACCTTCTGTCCAAAATCTACAATTAAACACATTCAATATCATTTAAAACATAATTTAAGCAAACAAGTAATTAAGTGAGACCATCTAGGTTACTCACAAGTTGCTCCTGAAGCTAATGTCTGGAAGATCCAGCAACGTCTGGAGGTTGACGTTCTAGTTGCTCCTCTATCACAAATAATATACACAATATCACAATTTGTAAAATCATAAGTATTCAATAATGCACATGTATGAAATGAATTATGTACAATATATGTTCATTATAACCCCGGGTATTTATCCATCAATTTCATCACAAAATCAATCTCATATCAAAACTCATCTAAGCATAATTTATACTTAGGTAGGCAACAAAAAGATGTCTTGGTTAAGTTTATATAAATAACTATTCCACTTACCTTCGGGTTATGAATAAATTTAGTAGCCAGTTAAGAACGTGATGTAGCTGAGTAACCGGATCGACACTCATTGCAAATGTGTGCCTCCGTGTCAAAAGGCTATAATAACGTTTCAACCAAGCAGCTTAATAAAAACATGATTTAGTCGAGTAATCGGATCGATATTCATCACCAATATTTGCCCCTGATTAAAAGACTAGGTCCATATTTAAAATTATTTTTTAAATGTGTTTTCTAATAAAACCTGCTGAACTTGTAAATAACTTGACTTTTCATGAAAATATACTTAAGAGTAATTATAGAGTTTGAATGACCAAAGAATTATTAATGTGTGTGTTCAATTGAAAAAGGTGAGTAACTTGACATTTGAGTTTTGATTAATATGTATGTTTAGTCCAGAGTTCCTAGATGCATATTTTGCATGTTAATAATTTAGAACAACTTGAATGATTGTGTTTAAAGTTAAATTATTTCGTGAAGTTGAAGCCATTGCCTCATTTGTTGCATTTTGTGTTTTGTGCTTTGCGTTGTTTATTGTTTTATTTGCTTGCGGACAAGCAAATGTTTAAGTGTGAGGATGCTGATAGATATAAAATGCATCGTATTTTAGGTTATAGTTTGATATGTGTTTAGCCACTTATTCGATTATTTAGTATGTGTTTACGGTAGAATTGTATCAGTTTGTGATTTATTTATATTTTAAGTGCTTTATGGGTTAGTACAAGTTTTTTAACTTAATTATTATGTCTTTGAAGTACTTTGATGCGCTTGTTAGTATTTTAGGGTCAACATCAAAGAACGGAATCTGAATACTTAGGATGAATGGTGCTTCTCTAAGGTTCTTCATGTCAAAATATTTGGCTAAAAGTTGCTTAATCTCATACAACATGGTCAAGTCATTTGATGTGAATAAGAATCCGTAAGAAGTCCGAAAATGATGGATAGAAGTATGGTTTTCGCCGTAGATTTGAGTTATAAATTTTAATTAAGCCTGTACACCTCCTGACTCAAAGGTTTTGGTCAGCCTTGGAAGCAAGTTAGCATGCTCTTGCAAAGGAGTTAGAATTGGTTCCACTGATTTAGTCTTGGCAAATATTATTATATCAGTAGCAGGTTGCAGGGGTTAGATCTGGAATCCAGCACCTTGGAGTTGGAAATGCAAATGTGACCGCCAAAATACTTTCGCCTTTGTCATGTAGAGTATCATTTTGTGAGTTATGGAAAATGCCAGAAAAGTAATTGAATCGCTTACTTTTAACCTTACCTTAGATTATTTTCTTCTAAAAGGAAAAAAGGAATTACAAATGACGATCTTTGTGACACCATATCAAATTGGATTTCAAATTCTTCTTTATACTTTTTAATAATCATTTTGGCAAATTTCTAATAAAAAAATGCATTTTCGTTAAAAATATTAGACAATTTGTTTTAAAAGAAAAGGTGATGTACCAGAGACAATAATATTAGAATGTAAAACATGGAAAAGACCCTAAATAAACCCAAATTTAGATTGACCTGAGATCGGTTTGAACTTTGAACGCATAATAAAATATTGTAAGTACGCAGTCGTATCGTGTGGGAGCTACAGTAATTCAATTTGATTTAAGAAAAACGCCTATGTATGCGTAGCGTGAACACAATGGTGCACCTAATATCCTCCGCCCACGCCGTTAACCAAACGACAGTTCCAAAGATAACCATCATCCATAACGACAACCAACAGCCTTTCGCTTCGCCTTTCCCCAGCTGTGGGCGTCCTGTCTTTCATTATTATTATTATTATTATTTAACAGAAGACACCGGAGGCATAACATAACTTAAACATAACATAACAGAGGTTCTGACATAAAGCATAAAGTGGCGTAAAAATACGTTCGTAGACTGAAAGCAATTTCACTTCTAGAGAATTAAAGTGATAGAGCCAGAGGCTTTCCATCCCATCGCATCTCCTCTCCTCTCCTCTCCTTTCCTCTGGCACGTGTGCGTATTTATATCTACGAATCCACCAGTTACTGCGAATTCATGAATCGTGTGAATGCAGTTTAGTGCAAGGTATTGATTGTGTTTCTGCATTTGATTTCTTTATAACGCCATTCTAAAGGTTTTGGTTGTTGAATCTTCCAGATCCCATTGATCTTCTTCTAGCTCTGACTTTTCGCTGTCCTACGATTTTTCTCACTTCTTCTTTTGTTTTTGTTTTTCAGATTTTGTGTGAATTCCAGTTGTATCAAAGATGCCAGGTTAACAACTATAGAATCGAGATTGAGCTAGGGAGTGATGGTGAATTGTATTGCAATGAGATGTAACGCGGTTACTTTTTGCTTTGCAGAGGAGGTAGTTTCGGTTTATGAGAGTGAGAGGTCTAGAGGATTGGATCTGGAGCCCTCCGAAGACGAGAAGCGCAGAAGGAGAGTCAGATCTCTGAAGAAGAAGGCAATGACCGCATCCACCAAACTCACGCACAGTCTTAGGAAGCGTGGAAGGAGAGTCGCCGATTGTCGGTACGCCGGGATTTCCGTCAATGATATTCGGGACGCAGAGGAGGAAGAGGCTGTAAATGCATTTCGTCAAGCACTGGTTGTCAAAGATCTGCTTCCTCCTCGCCTCGACGATTACCACACTCTTTTGAGGTAATTCAATGATTTGATTTGATGCTTTGAACTTATACTAAACTCGAAGTTTAGCCCGTTTGGCATCTTTGAGAATGGTGTATTTCGTGATTCTTATTATTGCAGTGAATTTGATAGTCGAGATTATTGTGGAATTAATATAACTATTCAGCTGTGTGCAGATCCAGATGTAAAAGGACCAAAGAACAAAACTAAGTTATGCTATTCAATTATGGAATGATAGTAAATGCATAGTTCTACGGTGAAAGTGAACTAAAGTGATCACTGTGCTTGAATGCTTACAATTTATAGTACTTTATATTGGTAGTATTTATATTCATTAGCTTTATTTTCTCACTCGTTTTGGCTGAAGAGTTGCTATTTCTTAAGAGGCTTTATGTTTAGGAAACAATTGTCATCTTCTACTTACATTGTTTCTTGCATAACCTAAGAGGAATATGATCCACTAATTTGTAGGCTCGTGATTTCAGGTTTCTAAAAGCAAGGAAATTTGACCTTGATAAAACTGTACAGATGTGGTCGGATATGATCAATTGGAGGAAAGAAAATGGAGTAGATAATATTATACAGGTAACATGCAATTATTTGATCTTCGCAAAATTTTCAGCATATCAGCATCATCACTTCTTTTTTCACTGTAATTTCCAAATGATCTAACAGATTCATTAACATTGCATTGCAAGTTTAGGATTTTGTATATGATGAATATGAAGAAGTCCAGCGGTATTACCCCCATGGTTATCATGGGGTAGACAAGGAAGGCCGACCTGTTTATATTGAAAGACTTGGAAAAATTGAACCTAGCAAGCTAATGAGTGTAACAACTGTCGACCGGTTCTTAAAATATCATGTTCAAGGGTTTGAGAAGACTTTTGCTGAGAAATTTCCTGCATGTTCTATTGCAGCCAGGAGGCACATAGATTCTACTGTAACCATATTGGATGTGCAAGGCCTGGTAATTTCAGAGCCCAGTGCCTTACAGTAATTGATGTCACTGATACGTGGGTCACTTATGTTTATTAACCATACAGAATTTTGTGAGCTTTGGCAAGGTTGCACATGACCTGGTTATGCGCATGCAGAAAATTGATGGTGACAATTATCCTGAGGTGGTAATCATTAAATAACAAGATCATTTAAGTCACTTGTGAATTTGCTTGTGATTGTCTCTGACATTAGCTAGTTTTCAACAGACACTACATCAGATGTTTATCGTTAATGCCGGTAGTGGATTCAAATTTCTGTGGAACACTGCAAAAAGCTTTCTTGACCCAAAAACTACTTCAAAAATAAATGTATGAGATGTGCGACTCTGTCCCTAAATTTACTTGTGTGAGTTCTTTTTTTTTTTCTGAACAAAATCATTCTGGTGCCCCAGGTTTTAGGCAATAAATTCCAGAATAAGTTGTTGGAGATCATTGACTCGAGGTTTGATCTATTTCATTTATGTTAATATGATATCTTACATCTCATTATGGATGAAATTCTTCCCCAACTTCTGTGAAACTTGTGTTGGTATTTTAAACAGCCAATTGCCACACTTTCTTGGTGGAAACTGTTTATGCCCAAATGAAGGGGGTTGTCTTAGATCTGACAAGGGACCATGGAATGATCAAGAAATAATGAAAGTATGATCCTAGTTAGTATCAAGCAACGTTACCCAATTGAATTGGTGTATTGATTGTTAGTTTAGACTGGTGTTTGCAAATTCTATTGATAAAACTTCTGCATATGCTTACAGCGTTTCTGACTTAAAAGCAAATATATATTCTACTTGCAGCTTGTTTACGCTGGAGAAGCAATTTACTTGAGAAAAATTAAGAGTTATGATGATGATGATGATGTAGAAATCAAATTGTTTGCCTCTAAGGTTGGTGGCAGAAGAATCAACCCTGTAAATTTTGTATCTTGTACATATCAATATGCATATGATGTTACTGCAGGTTTCAAGAAGTGAAATATCTGCTGAAGATCCAGGCTCAGGTACAAGGCTAAACACTATGGGCTTCACTCAAGAAATGCCAATGTTTGAGGAAGTGAGTATTTGGCTTTCTTTCTGCTTCCTTTTCTGTAAGCATATAGGATTGTGTCATAGTAAATATCCTATGAAAGCCAGCCATCCTATATCCCCTCAAGTAGATCTTTTACTGTTTTACTTAAAGCCAGTTACTTGTGATGTAACTTTCTTAATGTTTGTTGACAGTTGTAAATGTGTGAAGAGAATGGGGAGCCAAAAGAAGATAGCACAAGTGAAAATGAATGCATCACTCTGTTGAATCATATTTCGTTCATATGATTTTGAAACCTTTTCTTTCATGAAGAAGTTTCATTTCTCTCATTTGTTAATTATGTTAGCACAGAAGCCACAAAAGCTGAGGCGAAACTATTTTCTAAAGTATTTGTGTGGATGATTGAAAATTTACCGTGCATAATGTTGGCTTCTGCATACTAATTTTTCTATGTTAAGTGATTTGTATTCAGAAGGAATATAATCAAATTTCAGTTTGAACTATGATCACTGAATTACTGTAAGAAGTGCAGTGCATGATTTTGGAACATGTCAATAAGAGAACACACTTGATGCATCATATAACTAATAGCTTACCATATACATCTGCACCAGGCAAGAACAGATGGTGGTGCCGATGTAAGCAGCTTGGTTGCGCATGATACTACAAGATCTGTAAATGAGACAGAACCAAGTATGTGACTCCACAATTTCTCTTCTTATTGAAACTTGGTTTAATGATTATCTTGTTGGTTTGCTATGCAGTTCATCAATTTTATTGTCTTCTATTGGATTTTTATGAATGTGATGATGATCCATGATGCTATTTTCAAGCCTCAAAACTAGATTGCATCTTACAACTTCTAAATACATAGTTGATGGGCAAAGCATCCTTTAAGTCCTGATTAGGCATTGATACGTGCTTTCTCTTTCTGTCTTGATCAGAATTCACTTCAATGATTTGATAATTTTGACAGATGATTCACCCAGTGGTGTTGATGAGGAAGTGCACAGGAGAAAATTGATTCCCCATGCAACAAATTTTGTAGTCCATTTAATTATCAAATTATTTATGTGGATATGTCTATTGCTTCCAAGGATACGAAGAACATTCTCAGTGCGGCATACAGAAAGGCGAATAGTAACCCAGTCTACCCATCCATTGGCAGATTCAAATTGTCAAATGCAAGAGACTTCAGAGGAAATAAAAGAGGACCAGCTCCATCCATGCTGGCGGAGGCTGCAACAATTAGAAGCTACAGTAAATGAGCTGGTCAAAAAGCCCACAGATATTCCACCTGAGAAAGAGGGCATGCTTCTTGAGTCGTTGAGTCGAATTAAATCTATAGAATATGATCTGCAGAAGACAAAAAATGTAAGCTATCCTTCTTTTTAAGAAGACTGCTGCTTTAAACAAACCAGGGTGTATGTATAATTGTCATTGTTATTAACTGCTGAAACCTTCATTATTTTAGGCATTACTTGCAACTGCTTCAAAACAAGTGGAGCTTGCTGAGTCGCTCGAAAATCTGAAGTGGAACACCTTGGCGGTAAATCCTGGCTTTCTGACTTTTCGTCTTTGGTGTGTGGGCACAAGACAAGTTTACTGTGTTACTTCGGATAAGCATAA
This sequence comes from Erythroxylum foetidum, assembly GCA_026546835.1. Lineage (NCBI taxonomy): Eukaryota > Viridiplantae > Streptophyta > Magnoliopsida > Malpighiales > Erythroxylaceae > Erythroxylum > Erythroxylum foetidum. The sequence continues at coordinate 16,545,017 of JANZLF010000009.1, forward strand.
GCTGCTATCCACCGATGCAGTAGTACACTTAAATAGTCTTGTTAGTTTACTTTGGCATCTATCATTTTTGTTTTAAAGCCGTTGATGCATCAATTAGTTGAGAGAGTAGTAGCCATGAATCTTACTATGATAGTCACCACTAAATATGTGAGCAGCAGCAGACAATGACCAGGATTAGACTACAAACCAGAGTTTAGCAAGTGAAGAAGCCAAATAGGAGTAAAGATACAAATAAGCTAACAAGAGAGAGGGGACGGGGACTTGGAGATGCTTTTATCAGAAATTTCCTACTTTGTGTAGTGTTGTATTCTGTAGAATATGCAGAAACAATAGACTGTTTGAGCTGCCAACCATGTGCTCACGTAAATTGAAAATGCAGGAAGCAAGCTCTTGCTGGCCTAGGAATTGCATGACTGTTCCTCCCCAAAGTCAAAGATGAGCAAACGAAAGACAAGTGAGTGATGTTGATGATTGTGACTAGCGACTAGCATGTATATATTCATGGCATGGGGATGGGGGTCCATTAATTCTTAGCTGCTCTCCCCTTCACATAACACAACCCATGGAGTTGACTTCAGTCAATTTCTTACATAGAAGATGATAGGTCCCAGTCAAAGCTGAAGTTTAATTGCTGTGAGTGACAGAATTCTCTTAGGGTAAGAATAAACCACAGGATTTGATAAGAAATGTCAGGCGACTTGTTATTCCACTTTCAACAACTTAAATACAATGAATATAACTAGTGCTCAGTTTAAAAGGACAAACAACTATTTAGATAACAAATCACAATAAGTAGCAACTACTTGAATAACAAATCAGCAGTAAAACTAGTCACGTTATTTTGTTTGTTTGGACTTGTTCTTCCTTATGTAACATATCCTACTTGTCCCTTGCAATAATGCCTTCTCTAATTATATTTTGGATTTTTAGTGGGAATGCGATGAGATCTTCTTGGCCTAACAGAAGAGTTTGTGTACGCACGCGATTCTGTATATGAACGTTCACGCGATTCTGTATATGAACATTTTGCCTTCACAGATACACTTACTATACCCACAATTGATTTATGTACTTCTACAACTCTAAAACCTCATTCATGTCTTCACATGACACACACACACAGCCACAGGTGTGCTTTAAAACCTAGGCACTCATTCATGTCTTCACATGACACACACACAGCCACAGACGTGCTTTAAAACCTAGGCAATCTTTATTGTAATGAAAACTATGCCATTATTTTGTACCTTTAAAGCACAAAACACTTGATGTAATGTACATATTCTGTACTATAGGCCTGCAAGTGTAAATTAATTTTTTCTAGAAACGAAAAAAAAATTACTTAAAAATTATTATTCTATACTCATTTTAACATAAAAACATCATTCACGAAACTCTAGCAGTTTCACAATGTCCACACTATCCCCATTGAACTACGTGACCAAGCGAGGGCTCCCGTGGACCCACTTCCAAACTATGCACCTTATCCAAGCTTACCAGCACTACTGCTACTCAGCTAACTGCCCCCAACTCAAGGCCACCGAATGGGAAGAGATTGCCGCCGCCATCCCCACTCGCTCCGCCACACAGTGCCGCAACAAGATGGAGAAGCTCCGTCGACGCCACCGCCAAGAGATACGCCTTGTATCAACGGGAGGCGCGAGTTCGTGGCCCTTCTTTGACCTGATGGACTCGTTGGAACTCGGTCCCTTTCCAGTCTCTGTTCCTCTTTTGACTATGTTTCCATCTACTACTAACACCTTCCACGACCTCCACGGTGCTAATTTGGAGGAGGACGGTGAAGAAGATTTAAAAACCCATGGATACAAACCCAAGTCGCGGAGTATCAATTATATAATCAGGAAACCTGGCATTGTGAATAGGTTTGCGAGTGGTGAAAAGAGGAAGAGGCTGGAGGAGAAGGACGATGGAGAGGTATTGGAGGAGGAAGAGGGCGGTGGAGGGATAGCGGTGGAGTGGCGTTTGGCTGCAGAGATGACGGCATTCTGGGAGAGAATGGCAGTGGTGGAGAGGAGGAAGATGGAAATGGTAAAGGAGACTGAGAGATGGAGACTGGAGATGGAGATGAAGAGAATGAAGATGATAAGAGATTCCCAGAACATAGTTGTTGATATCATTGCTTCTGTTTTTGGTATAAGTTTTTAAGTAACCAATCTCTTTTTGGGCTTAATCTAACTTGAGCGCCAGAAAGTGGCTTTCGATAATGGAATAGCTATGATATTGTTGTCCGTTGCTGGATTAATTGTGTTTTATGTGCATACTTGCTTACTTCTTAACTTGGATGATAAGCAACTATTGAGGATTTTCAGCTGGAGGTTTTGCTTTCTCTGGCAAACATATCACAACGTACTCTGTTTCTTTTTGGGAATATGCACATCATTCATTCAATTCGACTGCTGCTCGTTCTGTTGCATCATCTTGGTGTGTTGGGCCACTATGGCCTGGACTCACGATTTTGATTTAGCATTTCTCGATTACAAGACACGTTTTTTTTATTGCTTTCTGCTGTGTAAAACTTAAAGCCGTAACGGTAAGGGTCGTCTCGTATCTGGCAATCCGTTAACTTTCCTTTCTAATAGACTTATTTTCAAAATTTGCCTTGCTGAGTAGGCGATTGGTGTTTGTTTACCCCTGCTTGCACAAATCATTCACTTGAGCCAATACTCAGTGTCAAAGCATCTTCGGGCAAAAACTTAATGGGAATAATAAGAGGACGATCATTTGGCGATGGCATTTCAATTAACTATAGCTTTTTAAAGTAGAGAAGCAAATTAGTGTAAAAGATCATAAAGTAAACAGATGATTCCGTTAAACAGACCAACATAATGCTGAATCTGGCAACGCAACCAAAGATAAAAATGATATGAGGTGAATGCAATAAGAGACACGAGGACGACTTGTGAACCCTAGTGCTTTATAGCTTGTAAGACTAAAGAAAAGCAGTGCAAAACCTCAAAGGGTTACCTGTTCAATGAAATATAGCACAACCAAAGGCGGTTTTAACAGTTACACATCCACTGTATATTGTCTCTACAATCTCATCAGGGAAATGCCATGGTATCTTGTAGTATGACACGATCCACTTCGTGATGGGTAAAGATGCTTAATGAAATAAATACACAAGTCTGTCTCGAGATACTAACTGTTTATAAACGTAACTGAGCTATGAATCTTACGAATACAGATTTGCTTTTCTCAACTTCTTTTCCCTTTCAAGGAAATACAAGGCAGAATAAGACTTCAAAGCTTCAATTTGATCCATCAAATTTGCAAAAAACGATGCAAAGGACATTTACATACATCTGTTAAACACTTCAAATATATACAGAAGGATCAGCTATCAAGGCATGTCGCAAACTAAATACTAAACACAATAAACATTACAATGATCAAATTGCAACCATGGCTGTAGCCTACTGCCTATGATGATGCTAATGATATCAGATGCACCCATTGGACATCACATATTCACAAAATTTCCAAGGCCTTTGCCCATAACAATGATCACTACTTAATTTGATGGTGTACAAATGCATAAGCACTAACCTAATGGGGGGCATAAAGAAAAGGCCCCTCTGCACAGCCAGACACGCAAGCCGGGCAAAAGGTAGAGGAAAGTACAAGAAAAGGAGAGACGAGACCCTGTACAAATGTCTATATCTGTCCCCTTTCTTCCCAAACCTCTAGACCAGTGGTAATATACATGATTTCCCCAAATTAACAAAAAGTTTAAAGGAGGGAAAAGAGCCAGAACACTTTTCTTTGTACTTACGTAAACCTACAATCACAACTTTACTGCTTTGAATGCCGTTGTCGAATAACCAGCTTCATCTGCAAAAGATCCACTGCTCACGTTACAACTCATTATTGGGAAGCATAATCAAAATATAATGCAAACTTGGGAATTTTTCAGAAACGGGGATTCTCCTAACAGTTAGTGGAAACACATGGAAGTGTCCAACTGAATAGGGAATTTTCAGAGGAACTTTAAACCTTGAGAAAGGGAACAGGACAATAGTGTTAAAAGAAATGCATGATCACAAGAGAACATCATAACATTTGTAAAATGATTAAATATTAGGGCCAAAGGTTTCTAATGAGACAGATCAACCCATTCGTGTGCACGCAGCCTCACTCAGACTGATTAGTATTTGCAATAAACCTATTAAAGGGAAAAAAGGAGGCCAAGGCTACCAAGTATACCTGTACACTGCTCCTTACAAAGGCTTATATACCGAATCCAAGCATCATCGACGCTCCAGGGAATTCTCAATTCACAACAATTGTTTCATTCCAGCTGTGAATTGGAAGACCTCATATACATATTATTTCCTTGTGCTGATTGAGAATGTGATGTTTGCTGGGACTGCTGGTGTTGTGGCAGTGGCATGGGAGAACATTTTTGTTCTTGTGGTAATTGTTGCTCTTGCAACTGGAACACTTGTTGAGATGGTTGTGGCAGAGTTGTTGAATGGTTAGATGGCTGCTGCTGCTGTTGCCACTGTGCTGCAGCATTCTGTCCATGTTGCCCAAAACTTCCTGATGAATGCCTCTGGCCTAAACCTTGGCTGACAGATGGAACTGTCTCAATCCCAGATGAATTTGTCAGAGGTGGACTCCCAACAGAACCCACCTGGGATGCTAAATTTGGCAAACAAGAATCGTACAAGGGCTCTGATGCGTTCCACTGAGGAATGGCAATAGAAACTTGGGCAGAGCAAGCTGAATCATTGCATGACTGAGGCATTGGTAATGATGTACTTGAGGCCATCTGCGAAATGCTGTGCAAGGGCTCATGATCCATACAAATTTTATCAATTTGAGGTTTTATTGGCAGATCAGAGTTAGCCTGATGATTTCGTTGAAGCATTCCCTGAAAGTTTGATTGGGCATGACTACTTTGCTTCTGATGAAGCATTGTTGATGACTGTTGCAGATGCTGGTGGTTGGAAGCCATCATCTGTGTGGGAACAGCTTGACCTGATCCGATAGCTGGAACCTGACTTTGAGTGCTATCAGAAGGAGAAGACATCTGGTGGAGCTGCTTTGAGGGCTGAGGAGGTGTTGAGCCAGAAAATACCTTTGGCTGTGGCTGGGAATTGTTTGAGGTTTGAGGTGGAATCAATGGTTTAGAAGGTTGAACTGGATTTAAGTTAGCCGAGTACAAGCCTTGACCCTGCATCAAATGCATCATTTCCTCTCCCTTTTCAGAACCTTGGTTTCCTGCTGGCAGAGAAAGGCCATTGGGATGAGGATGATCAATGGAGACATTCTGATTCGCCATCACGTTCCCTCTGCCCATCCCCTTTCCGATGTTGGCGTGCTGTGGTGATTGTGAATGCTGCCGTTGCTGAGGATGCTGCCGGCCTGGCTGTTGAAACTGTTGCTGCTGTGACTGCCGCTGCCGTTGCTTAGCTATCGGATTTGTCAATCCACCTACACCTGTTTGAGGATTTTTGCTGAGACCATGATGTGGCGTTTTCTGCTGCTGTACTGATATTTGAGTCATTGGGGAAGATGGTGTCAAAGGAGGAAGTGATACAGGCTGCTGTGAAACGGGTGGTTGAATCTGCGAGTTATTTTGCATAGAAGATGATCTGGGAAGTTGGGTGTTGGGCATCAAGGCACTAGAGTTAGCAAATTGTTGTTGTTGCTGCTGCTGCTGCAGTAGACGCTGCTGCATCTGCCTTTCTTTAGCTAAGCGGATTGCATATGCTTGCTGCCCTGATCCTGTACCATGATTTGGACCCTGAAGGTGAGGATGATGAGTGCCTGGTATATGAGATGGCTGTGGAGATCCTTGATGCTGCTGTTGTGGATGGCCTGGATATGTCTGCACAGGTGAATTTGTCTGATTAGCAAAAGGAGAACTTAATCCATTATAAGCAGGAATCCCCTGAATGTTTCCCTGTGAGACCTGCATCTGAAGTTCTGGCACCATCATTGGCCTCTGATGCTCAGGATTATGGCCAGGCTATGAAGAAAATAAACACTTTTGTCATATAGCAACACATGAAGGGTGGGTGCACTTAAATTTGTCAGAAGGAAATTCAAATCAACTGAGGAACTGACTAGGATTTTGACGTCAATGCACATTCTCCTATAGCTAGAATTAAATCTGAAATACAAGAGGGCAGAATAAAAGATTCTCAGCCATTTTCAAACAGTGAATTCTGTGGAAGTCGATCAAGTTTAGATGTCAGTTGATACAACAAATCTATCACACTGACAATTCTTGCATGTTTTCTTCAACATGGGGCTGATGCTGAATAGTGAGATAGGATTAAACTTCAAAACAAGCAATTGTTGCGATGTTCTTACACTAGTCCACAAGTCTGAGGCAAACTAAAAAACTTGAGAAGGTACCCCGAAGTCCAATACTTGAACTAACCTCAATCAAAAACAGTCCCCACAAAGAAGCACACATTTGCAGAAATGTATGTACACAGATGTATGCATTTCATGCAAAGTAAAGAAAGGAATTACTTACTCTCATTGTGTTAAAACTTTCACGGGGTCTGATTGAATTCCCTTGACCAGAGGGATGTACATTTACAGCGCTTGACATCCCGACAATACCAGAGGAAAGCACACTTCCAGAGTTAAGCATGGGTGATGAATGCATTCCTTGAAACCCTGGCCTTGACATGGGCATGCTTCTGTTCATCCCAGGCACTATGCCCATTCCAGTTCCACCCGGTAGCACACGAACCCCGCGATCGGTTCCAGACATGGTGCCAGAGACCGGCAAATTTGACTGTTGCAAGTTTCGACTGGCCAACATTTGGTTGTAATGTTGCAACCTCTGTTGCTCATCAACAGGTAAAGATGGTCTTGCAACATTGTATCTCCCATCCCTGCATATGAATATGATAATCATCTCAGAATAATAATCAAAAAATGTTAGCAACTAAGCCATAGAGCAACGTGCTACCTGCCAAGCGTATTGACTACACCAGATTGCATTGGTGAACTATTTCCAAGGATCATACCAGAAGATCCTTGCATAGGGGAATTCACACCTGAGGTAGGAAGCATTGATGACACCGCTCCTTGTTGTGGCATTGCTAAACCACTAGCTTGAGAAGCTTGATAACCCAGGGAAAGAACATCTGGGTTTGATGTATTTGCATCACATAGATCAAGGGGCCTTCAGTCAGCCAACAACAAACAGAATGTACAATAAATTTGCTTCCGTCAGAAAACCCAGTTTCAAGTAGGCAAAGAAGCCTTGAAACATAAATGTAGCAAGATAGGCAAAGAAGCCTTGAAACATAAATGTAGCAAGCTTATTAAGATGAATGGCAGTGATAAGCTGGATACAGGCTAAACCACAAATATGGATAAAATCAGAGAAACTTACGTTAGAACAACTCCACTCAAGTTTTTTGGGTAAGCTTGCAAAAGAGCTGCACCATGAGAATTGTGCACTACTGCCAATTGCTTAGGATCCTGATTATCATTCTGCTGGAAATACAGAAATGAAAAAAGAAGAAAAGCTCATGATTAGAAAAGAATCTAGAAAGAGAGAAAGACTAGCTCAAAAGAGCAGTCTTAAGCATTTAATGCCTTAGCCTATAAAATTGTATGACTAATCGTCATCTTTATCTCTTGTCATGATTTGATACACGCCTTTACACCTCATCCATATGCGAAGCATGCCATTGAAATAAACAAGCTGGAAACAGTATTTCTCAACATGTAACTGAAAAAGAATAAAGAAAGCTTGTGGAGACGCATTATGTTCAAAAGATGACACTGAGTTATGTCTATATCCAAAGAAGTGACTAGAACATGTATTGAGCAGGTAAAAAAACAGAAGCACCATCGACTTGTTCATCAGGTTCCAAAGGACCAACACATATCACATGTATCAATGCAAAATGATAAACATAAAAAACAAACCTGACTCCTATAATGTTCCTTCTTTCCAATCATAATAATTTTTTCAAAATGGGACTTGAGCATATCCTCTTCCATAGGACCTTGCAACCGCTGAAACAACTGTCTAGCACTACCCTGAAAGTGAGCAGTATTAAAAAAATGAATTAATGAAATTAGCCAAGCAGCAAAAGGTCCCACACATATTAATACTATACATGTTAATGCTTCAAGGAAAGAAAAGGAAATAAGTGAAAGAAAAAAGTGAAATAAATATCAAAATCTTGCCTTTGGAATGCCAGGCAAAGTTGAAGGATAAGACTGAGTCGATCCTGAATCTTCTGCACTATCAGCACCATCACCAGCACCTTTATCCATCAATATCTTGTGCCGTTCTTTGCATTCTTTGGGCTTGCGAAATATACACTGGAAGTATTGAAGAAGAAACAAAGTATAATTGGAACAAGCGCCATAACATGCTCCAACATATATGAGCAAAAGCCAAATAGCAGAGAGATGAAGTATTTAATAAAAAATTGCAGCAGCAAAACTAAAGTTAAAAATATTTACAAGCTGGTATATTCCTCATAATTAAGGCAAATACCACAGACATTGAAGCATACATTATTTACCTTAAATTGGAGGGTGCTGTTGATTGCATCGCTGACAAGTTCCCAGTTAGGGCCCATGTCATGTACAAGGACAACAAGTGCCTGAAGAAGCAAATTAGGAATTCAATTAGCGTAAATATCTTTCTACAACCAAATAGAGACAATTTTGGAAATGAAAAGCGATAGAATACCTGATCTTCAAAAAGTGACCATGGGCTTCCAGGACCTGGCTGCCCAGCGGATATCTGAACCGAGGATAAATGCTCAATTTCATCGAAAGAATATGAACAAAGGAAAAGCAGCAAGTTGAAAAGAAATGATAATCGCCAGAATTCAAAAGACTACCTTCAGAGATTTAGTTTTTTTGTTGCCCCTGTCCCGGCCAATAATTTTCATGAACTTTGAGTTGGACATATTACTCATTTGTGAAGTTGCTGGAGAAGGGATAGATCCAGTCAATGGAGTCATGTTGTCAAAAGTATTTTCTAATGAATGCTTCATTATCTTTGTCTTCTTTGCAGAATATTGACCATGCAAACCTTGAACAAAAAATTGGAAGTGTCAAAGCAATCAAGGTGAAAATTTGGCTTTTTAGAAGAGCCAAAAATAAGAATGATATTCATAAAATCTATGACAGCCCGGGTTTGGGAAGAAATCTCAGAACTCAAAAAACAGTAGGAAAGACAGGACCCAAAAATCTAGAGGAACAGTTTGGGGATATCTCTGACGTAGATTCGAAAAAGAAAAAGAAAATTTGCAAATCTAAGTTCAGCCTCTTTGCAGTTCTTCAGTATGAATTCTTTAAGAGAACAGTAGGTTAATCAAATATTTAACTCTTTGAAAAGGTGAAGCATAATTTTTTTTTTCAATTAGGCTCATCAATTGTCTCATGACCAAACAAACAAATTAATCAGGACAAGGGATGCTGATAACCCCTCTGCATTGATAGAAGAGATAAGGTAGAATATGGAGGGTGAGATGGCCTCCAAGCTTGAATGATCTCTGAGGCCAGCAACATAAAAAATTGCTATTTGATTGAATAAGTAGAGGAGAAAAACAGTAATATGAAAAGGAGGACTTTACCACTGATTCCATTAGACTCAAATTGATAGCCATCCAACCTCTTTTTCAAATTATCCCTCTGCAGTTAAGAAAAGCACCATCAGAATAGTAAAAACTGTTTCAGGAAAAGCTTATTTCATGCCAAGTTTGGCCAATAAGATGGGCAAGATAAGAAAAAACACACAGTGGCCTCAGCTAGGTATTTAAATGTTTGATGTTGTGTAGCTAGAGAACATATAGAGCATTTTATCAGAGTATCGTTCCCTTGAGGTTAAAAGGGAATTGCCAGCTTTCTCAGCCTTGAAGAAAACTTTCACACAGGAAATACCCAAACTGCCAACAGCAATGCAAGTTTAAAGGAACCGCGAGGTCTTCCAATGATACCAATGTCAAGGAACCAACCAAAAATATAACTTTTACACAGATAAAAGCTTGAAATTACAGATGACTATTGAGTTATCGAATATTCAGTCAAAAGATAAGTTCACTTCCCAAACTGTAGCTACAGAATGTTTTACAGACACAAACTTGTCAACCTTTCTTAGATTTGCTTATCTTGTGGTTTTCCTTATCACAATTGTCGTTATTACTCACAAATTCCCTTCTGTGACGAGGGTATCATCCAACAGCTTATGGCACGTAATTATATGCAATTTAACCAAACTGAAATAATGCAAACATAGACTTTCATTATAAAGACAGTAACAAGAAGTCCCAGATGAAGTTGCATCCCGCTCATTAGCTTTTCACCAGCCTGAACCTTACAGGGTAAGTAAAAGCAGAAAAAGAAACGGAAGATGCATTCACTCTCCATCCCACACACCCTATAAATTAGAAGTTTACGAGTGATTGTTCATGTGACACAAGCTCATTTAAGTGTTTGTGTGTGTGTTTGTGTGCGTGTGCGTGTGCGTGTGCGCGATTGTATGTGTAATGTGTGTGATACCATATTTGAAGAATCTAAAGACACTGGCTGCACTTGTGACAATAAATCTTTATAGAAATGCTCAATACATGTAAATTGAAATACTAAATATACTTCTTAGCAGGACAGGTAAACCCAGAAGAAAAAAATTTGTTAGTTGAAGAGCTTAAGAAGATGTTGACTTGAGTAGGAAACTTCACTAGAATTGGCAATAAAGACAGCGATTCTTGAGAATTTAAATGAACATATGCATGTCTTCAGAAGTTATTATAAAAAATAATTAGAATAATTGTAAATATTAAATTCCACATTTTAACAAGCTTGTCATATAAAGTCACCAAACCTAATCTTTTAATAAGCAAAGAAAAGAAATTATTAACCTGTTCATTGTGAACAGCAGATTCCAGCTGCCAACCCTGCTCATAAGTGGAACCCTGTAAAAATGAATCAAGTATTTACACCGATATCCAGTTAACAACACAAAAGAATGTACCTTTACCAGGATCAGTAAAATCCCAACAACAGTTCAAATTATAAAATTCTAATGTACCAGATTCTTTGCCTTTTTCTTCTTTTTCAGCTTCATTGATGTTTCTGCACAGTCATATAGAACTTGCTTTTCAAACTCTCCAACTGACTCAGCCTCCATGCTTTTCTGGATTTGTAATCCACCATGTAAAGTAGTTTGATCATCCTGAAAAGAACTAGTATCTCCACTTGATACATCTGTCTTGGCTGGAGTCTGTCCAACCACAGGAGTTCCAACACTGAAAGGACTTATAAACCTCTGCCTAGAAGCAGTGCGCATTCGTTTTGGCAGAACTGGACCAACAGGCATATTATTGCCTGGTCTTTTGCTCATTAAGAAACTTTGTTGACAACTAACTGAAGTATCTCCATAAGGTAATTCAGCCCCCACATCAACCGATCTTGCAGTGTATGACTTCATAAATCTTTTCCGTTTCTTCTGATCATGTTTAGTTGACTTGCTACCTTCAAAACCTCCATGCAAATAGTAAGCACTTGTCTCTCCTTCCTCTTCATCATATGTGTTCTCATGATATTCAAAATCTGAGTTTTAGAAATGAAATTGTGAAATCTATGGAAGAAGCAGAAAGGAATTTGAGGGAAAAAAATTGTTCAGCATTACCTGCTCCACCATCATACATAGATGTATCAATTTCCTCTTGTATGCCATTAACAATTTTCTGGAAGAAGCGCATCCAGTTGCAAAAGTAAGAAAGATGAATATCGAAGAAAAAGTTACATTTTCCAACAGTTCCTCACAGCAGTTAACACTGATTACATTTTCACAAACTTAAGACTACAAGTTTATTTTTTGTCTTGCAGACAATTATGTAAAGCTCATCATATCTGAGTGCACAATCGCAATGAAAGCCATTCCATACTATGATTCATTTTTAATGGATTTCTGGAAGTTAGAGCTAATTAAATGAGTAAATGCATAAACTGAAGAAATCTTCATTCACCTGACGTTGGGCAAAATGAGATTCAATGGAGTTTCTGTAGGTCTCCATCGCACCTGAAGGTACCACATAGAAAAGGCTTTCCTGCCAAGCAAAAAGAAACAGAGGAAATCTTTGACATGTGTATATAAAGAGGTTGCCTTTGGTCAACTAAAAGGACCAAAGTAAACATCTAAAAGGTGTATGGAAAAATAGACACATACTTCTGTGAGCTGATCATCCCATGAAACTTCCATAATTCCCAAATCAGAGACTCTGTCAGGAGTTGTTGGGACTTCTGCTTGCAGAGGAGGAACTGGAGAGCCATTACATCTCAGAAACCTCACAGCATATTTCTGAATTGCAACTGCAGAGTTTCTACTTAGATTTTGTGTTGCCAAGTGTTTACACTTTTCCTGCACAAAAGATGGTTTAGAACATCAGTAAGTTGTACCAATATTAGCTTTAATCCCTGCCCGTTCCCACAGCTACACGAGTTACAAAACAAACAACTCGTTGAATCCCATCCGCTAATGTATGCAAAGAACAAATAATTTGAACATGCATACAGCATAGATATTTAGATATTGCGTATCTTCCATAAAGTGAATGAATTTCCTACGGAGTATAGAGATAACATCTGAAAGAACTTTAGACATTAAGCTACTGAAAGAAATAATTATTTTGGCGAAATAAAACGTTTTAGTACTCTATATGGGATACATTAAGATTAGACAGATATAAGAAAAAGAAAAGCTCAAATGAAGTGCTAAACCAAGTAAATGAATAGCACCTGAGGGGTTTCTCCCATCTTGTCCCTGGAAAATTCCATCCCATCAAACCTCCCAGAATCATGTTTGCAATTCTTGGCATCAACGCCCTGATCATCATTATCTAAAAGCAACTCAGCCGATTGCCAGAACTCCATGACAGCTTTTGCTAGAATGTAAGCAATTTCTTTTAGCTTTGACTGCTGATTTTGTGCTCTCAATCGAGAAGTAAGAGCAATCCTCCGACATATTTGAGCAGCAGAAGTCATCTTCCAAAGACGCTCCTATAAGCACAAAGAAAATGGTTGTCCAAGGTGCAGGACAAAACATATACAGGAAATTGGTCTGCTATCTTACGAAATAAAATAGTTTTCTTAAGGAAGATTCAGAGGGAGAAAAGTGACCGTCATCAAATTTAGAAATCATTTATGTATCAACAAAGTCACACCTGGGCAAAATCGTTTGCCAACCATGTCATTTCTTCAAGAACAAAATCCCAATGACACCTCTTCCGCCCCTCCGTCAGTGTGGTACAAATTGATAACTCAGCAATCCTCTTATGCTTAGCCTGTTTGCCAGATAATGTTAACAGTTCAAAATTATGAAAAGGAAATGGATTTCCATTTATATTTCACAAGAAAAATCATAAATCAATAGTAATATGACATAATAACCTCTATAATCCGTGCCTCTTCCAAAATAAAATCTTCATGAGCTCCGTTTACTGATTTTAATTTGCTAACAGAACAAGATAGAGGGTCAGGAGCGGGACAGGCTTTCTCTGACTGTTTAGACTCAGTTATTTCATGTTTTGAACAATCCACTGTAATCTGAACTCCGCCAGGACAATCTCGGCTGGGATCAGAATCATCACCCAACTCGTTGTCCACTTCTTTATCAGCTGCAGATATAGCGTGGATCTTTTGTTCCACCTCATCACTATTTGGGCATTTCACCTCATTTCTCAGGTCAGAAGTTCCCTGTACTTCTTCCTCAATTTTGGACAAAGAATCACGGTTAGAGTTGTTTTGATGTACAGAAACATTCTTGTCACTGACCGTATTGTCGGTCTCAACAGCCTTGGCCTCATTTTGTTCATTTTTCAATTTATCAATATCTAAATTTTGTGTTCTATCAAGTTCTGACATTTGTTGTGTGACTCCATTGGTATCACGAAATTTACGAGTTATACAGGAAACACTGTCACAGTTCACATCCAGACCAATACTGTTTTGGGTGCAAGACGACTCTGAATGTAAACCTTTTACTCCAATTGCTGCAGTGCCATTCTGATCCATGTTGCCATTTCTTTTTGAGTCACTGAACCCATTCAAATGAGCAGAACTGGTTTCATTCTCAGTTTTCCCCGTACCTTCAGATGGTAGAAATCCAGCAACACCGGCAATTAACTGTCCCTTTCCTTCAACAAAGAAACTTTCCCCAGGAATCATAAGTACAGGAGTTTTATGAGCATCAATTTTTGAATCTTCGTGGTGTTGCTTATTCATTGAATTGTTGGACTCTAAAGCATCTAATCTATCGTCAAGCAGCTTACTTTTAGGTAAGTCAACTTTGGTTTCCAAAGCTTGTACACCATCAAGTACCTTGGACTGCTTTTTGAAATTCTCCATCTGAGGAATTATATCACCATTTGAAGTTGCAACCTTCGGGTCAGAAGAAGACGGAACATTTTGGTCCATTCGATTGTTTATTTCGGATTTCAATCCCTTTGATTCTCTCAAATCCGCACGGACTTGTAAGGATAATCCATGCCCACCAGTACTCTGAAAAACATCCTTGGAACTTAATCTAGTTCCATCACGATTGGTCCTAGATCTGTTCCTCCTAGCATATGAATGAACAATAGCAGAATCTTCTGATTCCTTAATATTTGGAGTCCCATCCATTGGGGAAGATTGTTCTGACGGAGAAACATTAATCCTTCTACTAAAATGTTTCCTATCACGTTCAAGTAACTCATTATCACCGTTAAAATTATCAGCACTATTGGGCTCACATGATGCAGGGACCAATGGTCTACCACTGCTTTCAACAGAGTCTCCATGAGGTGAAGCAGTCAGCACAAAACTACCTTTAGCTTCACTGTATTGACACCATATAGAAAGGAAATAACAGGTGAATTTCAGAAGCATAGGTCAAACTACAATCCAATTAAACTCAGCAGCAAAGTGAATATACCTAGTTACAAATTGTTCTGCATGATGATCAGTGACTGATGTAGATTGGACACTAACTGAAGATGCATTCCCAAATTTGAAGTCTAAAGGGTTGCCACCCTGCAGGTAAGGAAAATTATAAAAGTTTTCACCATTAAATACTGTTGAAATTGAAATGGGGGAGTGAAGTGCATACTTTCTCAAGAAATTCTAGCTCTCTTCTCCTTTCCTCCCGAACATCATATTCCTGTCTGTTTAAATAAAAAAGAATCTTATTTATCAAGATTTAAAAATGATGCTACTTCCAATAATTTACAAGAGAGACAGAATTGCTGTGGAAGATGCACAAAAACAAGATGTCTACATTACCTAAGCTCTGCCTGAGCATTCTCAATTGCTGCACGACGTGGGGAGGTTTTAATACCAATACCAATGCCACCATCAACCACCCCTCCCATGGAATCAACCTCAGCATTTACTAGGAAAGGAGATCCTGAACCACATCCATGCATTCCTAGTCTGCTATCTACAAGCGTTTCCCTTCATGATTCAGAGAACTATCACATCAATCAAGCAGACATCAGAAAGAAAATCAATGAAATTGATATTTAAACAAAGGATGAAAAATCACAATCCATTTCAACCTTCAATCAACTGAAAAAAACTTGCTTCATGAAAATAATACAAATCATTTTGTTTAAAACTTAAACAAGTTCAAAAACTATAACAAATAAATATGGACAAATTAGAGGTTCAAAGATATCACAAGATCAATGACACATCAAATCAACCTTTTAGTAAAATTTCAGGGCATGGTTACTAAAATATAAAAAAAGCTAACATCAATAACCAACATAAATATATGTCTTACATGCAGAAAAACAACATAAAGTTAAAAGAACAGAAGAATCTCAGAGCACTATCCCAACCAACAACTTACCATGTCAAGGAAAATAACAGATCTGTAATTTCTCATCTATGCTTCAAGTTCATTATAAAGCCTTGTAATTAAAAATATATGTGGCATGTTTCAAGTTCATTACAAAGAAAGGAAAATTATCCATGGAAGGCAGCAAGTGTGCTGGACCACAGTATTACACAAAAAAAGTTAAGCAACTTAAATTCCACAAGATCATCAATGTAACAAAACTAAATAATCTGGTTTCCCACTTTAACAACCAACCAAGTGAATAGATCATATCCTATAACCCATTCTCTTGCACATCATACATCACGCAGTATAGTGGGGTGCCACTAGCCATCCCAAGCAGAATAATTTTTGTGAATGTTTACGAAGCTGAGATACTGTGCTTACATTCATTGTGGTATGCTAAAAAAACATATAGCAAAATTGCATGCACAGCAATGTGATGAGCACTAAAGGTGCACGTCTGAACACTCCAAACAACAGTTGAGCTCAAACAGCTCAATTTTCCGGACAGGGGAATGCATCATCGGTAACACATGTCAGAATCCAAAGCAATGCCCACACATAATAATTAATGACTGCACAACATCCAACACATGCAGTCACACATTAAGAATGTTGGTCCATAAAAAAGAACGATACACACTCAAACGTCAATAAGTCCTTTCAAAGTCTCATGCAATCACTAGCTAAGGAAGAACTTCTAAACCCAATAGCTACCTAATCAAGGAACTAAAGGAGCATTCCATCCTGAAGCACCAAATCAAACCAAAAACAAAATTGAACACACGCTCATTGCACGAAAGGAGTAAACCCTAAATTCCACTCCCACTCATATCACGCACGATTTGAATACATTCAACATTGCACACCAAAGGTCCCGCCCTACCTAAAATTCTAGAGTCGGAAATTGAACCCGAAATTCGAACAGTAGCCACCTGAATTGGGGAGCTAGGGGATAAAGCAGAGACAGAATAGGAAGGTCCAGTGATGGGATTTCTCTCTCCTAGGGTTTTTGAAGGGTGAAAAGGAAGTCAATCAAAAACGACGGAAATTAGCCCTAGAACACAACACCTCGCGGCAAATGTCAGGCATTAGAGAGCGTTAATTAGGTCTCTGTGTTTCAATCTCTCCCCCAGAAAGATTTCTCGCTCTGGTCCTTTTCGCGTGTTTTTAAAAAAATAATTCTTCGAAGAGAGAGAGACTTCTCTGGGCCTGGGTCTTCTTTTGCAGGAAGGGGCCTTCAAATAAAATAGACCGTTGAAGGTTATGGCTACATTCTGCTGTGTGAACAAGGTTGTTTGATCGATAGGCACTTTAGGATTACTAGCAGAGGTAAACTGCGCGATGGCAGTGATAATGTCCATTAAATTTAGTGGATTATAATATACTAGTAGGTTAATACTGCGCAAATGTGCAGTGAAAGTATCCAACGAATTTATACGCAAGACAAAATTTAACATGACAGTTAAATAAAAAATAATATGAACATGTAATGAAATAATCATCGGTTGGGAGAAGAACTAAGATGAAATGACTTTCTTTCAGATAAGATAAAAATAGTTTACATGTCTACTACTGACATCTGCAGTATAAAGATACCTTAATCTATAAGTTTTTTAATGTGTGCTTCATAAAATTTCCTAGTCTCGAAGTTTACTTCTTTGAGATCGTTGGCCATCTTTATCATTCGACTAGTTTCATACATCTCGACGTAGCGAAGTCCATCTGAACTACTATGTGCCTTTTTATTCCGCGCATGGTATTGGATAAGTAACTCATCTAGCTGATTTTGACGATCATATGTCTCCTTTATGGCATTTTTCAAATATCTTTTGCGCTCGAAATAGCTGGAATTCATATCTGGCATTAAAATAACGAAATTAGTGTATAAATGTGATAATTATTTCACAACTTTATTGAGAAGGAAGAATAAGACGAAGGTTGGAGTGGCAAAATGCAGCACAGAATAAGGAGGGAACCTATAAAAAATGTTGCGTAAAGATAAAGAAAGGGTTTTGTTGACATTATAAATTGAAAAAATTAGGATGAAAAAAGTAATCGAGAAAAGAATCGGTTACTGACCTGAACGGTCGTTCTTTGTTTGTTGAAATAGAAGAAGTAACCTTGACTATTGCTATCTTTCTGGAATGGAGAATGGGATGTATTTAGGTTAAACAAGAAGAAGGCAAAAGAAGAGGGTAGGAATTGTTTGACTGAAGTTAGAG
>JANZLF010000009.1:16624253-16635195 GCA_026546835.1 Erythroxylum foetidum
TACAAATTAAACAAGACCCATTAAAAATACAGATTAAGATAAATTAAACAATTTAGTAGGAAAAATATGTATAAGACCCAATAATTAATCCAGAAATTGAGGGAAAATGTCATTAATTCTAATGATAAAAATGCATCCAACAGATGTCCTTTTCAATATGAATCCTTCCAAATCACTTTGCCTTGATGACTTTAATGCCTTTTTTTTTTCAAAGCACCTAGAGTGTGACATTCCAAAATTCTTAAACCACAATTTAACCAAATTGTTCTAGAATTACATCAATAATTACCAAAATTCTCATTAATCTAAAAATAATGTTCATTAGTTATAAAAATTATCTATACAAGCATAACCATCTAAACTTTGATATCTAAAAGTATATACAATAAAACAATTGTACTCGATTTGATCTATTGGCTCTAGTTGGACTCTATAATATAAATTACATACACTAGGGTCATTGACAATCTCTCAAACTCCTAAAAGAATATACAGGTAAGAGATGAGTTACCTACTCAGTAAGGGTTACTTAAATGTACCCTTAAAATCAAATAATTTAATATAATATTGAAATTAATCAAATGATAAATGTACATATAATACTAAAATACAAAAGCAATTCTCAGTTTATCCAAACACTCAATAAACACCTAGAATTTTATTATTAGTAATGATTAATACTAATATTCTTTTATTATTACCATTTACGTTTTACCCCTTTTTATTGAATTAACTAGGCCCTACTTAACCTACTAGGCTTACATTTAATGATCTATCTGCTCATCTTTACTCATTATAATCACTTACTAGGTAAAAACATAATTAGATGTGTAACTATCATCATAGGATACCTCAATTCCTCAATCTAATCTAGTACCCCAATAACACTCCAATACCTAGCCATCAGCACAAGATATCTTTAAGACTCCGGATATCTCAATTCTACTTTGGTACTTAGTCAGTGGCGCAACACATCCCCAGGACCCATGATGCCCTAGCACTACCTTGTGGACAGGTACCTAGCCACAACTCACTCATATCTCAACAACCCATCAATTTAGGACCATCAAATATACCTTAGCAAGTCATGTATTGTAACATTTCATTACCTGCGGAGAGGTTAGAATAGTAAATATGAGTGATTAATGAGAGCTTAGAAATGCATTTTCATGCTCATGCATAATATTCCATACACATATACATAAATAGTGAATCTTTTTGCACAAAAATAATTGTACATGCATTCATGAATAATTCTGGGTATAATTGGATTGATTTGTGTATTTTTAGAATTATGAGTGTTTTTACATTGAAAATTTTACGGGTTAGTGAAATTGTAATATTTTTTAATTTTGGTAATTTTAGGATTTATTTTCAAAACTTATAAAGTATTATTAAAAAATAGGAATTAATGATGATTGGAGAAAGTTAGATTGTAAAGATGAGACTAAAGGAATTAGTTAAGAAGAAATTTAGTGTAGGCTTAGGTGTAAGGAAAGTGACAAGTGTCACTAATTTAGAAAGTTGCTTTTATAACCTTGTAAGAGTAAATTATATGAATCTGAGAGTTAACAAGACAAGTGCTAAGCCTAAATGGCTTTTTCCAGCCTCTTTCTTCGAATTTCCTTTCCACACACAAAGTTTTTCATCAAAATCCTTCAGAGGCATTTCTTTGTTTTTCCTCATCCCACAATTCTACCACCACTGCTATGTATTCTTCCACCCTAAGAAAAACTAGAAGCTGGACATTTTGCACAGTAAATACGTGAGTTCTGCATGGAGTGAGGGCTTGAAGATAGTTAAAGCTTTTAGAGTTTTCAATAAGTAAGTAGTGAATAAATTCTTTAGAGTTGTGGATTCGTGAAAATTTTGATGAATTATTTTTAGTTGCATGGATCATGGCATTTATGTATATACATATATTATTAAAAACTGTGGATGAGATGAAAATTTTGGTTATAATGTTATTTAGTTTTGATGGATTTTTAGTGATCTGATGTTGTAGAAATAGTTTTTTTTTAATAGTTGAAATAGCAATGAAATAGTGCATAGGATTAGCATAGAAAATTATATATGGAAAGGTGATATATGCTCTGTTCTTCACTGTGCATGTTTATATATATATGTGTGTTATACGTGAGTTGATGAAAACTTAGAGATGATCAAGGAAATGGTTTTTGAGTTGAAGAGCAATTGTAAAATGATGGTTTGAGATGGGAATGAGTGTTTAAATGGAAGTTGAGAGGAAGAATAGTGATCGAGAATGAAAGTTGAAAATGAAGAAAAGTGATAAAGCATGAATAAGATGAATATGAGTTTTTGGCTTTCGATGCTTTTTGATTAAACTTGTATATTTTGGAGTGGAATGAATTTATGGTGAATGAGTTTAATGAAATGGAGTGGAAAAACTTTAAATAAAAATTTGAAATGTTGGATTTTGGAAAATGGAAGTCATTTAGAAATTTTTTGAAAATAGATGGTTAGAGAGTTGCATTTTCGATCTGGAACTTCCATGAATTTTTTGTACTGATATAGAGAGATTTTAATAAAGTTGTCTTCGTGAAACTTGTATATCTTCCTTTAAGCTTTCCATTGATATAAAGTTTATAATTTTTGAAGTTTTGGATCGAAAGTTGTGGAGTTTGAAAGTTTAGTTTGTGGGTTCTATCATGGGTTGGAATAGTCTCTAGTGTTTTTAGCATAACTTGAATCATATAGAACCAAATTTCTTGAAATTGGTTTCATTTGGAAGTTGAGACATATAGGAATAATTGTTCAGAAGAAAGTTTTTCCTAAATCCTTTGTTTTCATTGTCGAAATGATCCGGTAAAAGTGAGCCAAAGTTCTGATTTGGGAAAGGCTGGAGAAAAAAATAAAAGAGAGTAAGAAGGAATCGCAGGTCCATTGGAGTGCCGCAGTCATGAATGTGCACGATCGCGATTTCGTAGGATCACCCGAATGTCACGATCGTGCATGTACACGATTGCGACTTCCCTGTTTATCCAAGGGATGTTATCTTCTGAACATACTTTGATCTTTTTGTTATAACTTTTTCTCTAGACCTCCAAATGATATTAATCTTAAACCAATGAATTCTTAACACATTTTTATATCCCTCATTAAAATTTTGTGGCATTCTAAATTTATTTGAAAAAGATTGATTGAACGAAAGTGAGAGAATTTGTTGGAATGGTATGAACTGGTGTTGTTTTACTGAATATACTTCGGTGTTTTGATTATATCTGGATCTATACGATTCCAAATGAGATGAGTTTTGATTTGGAGTAAACTAGAGAAATAGGAATACAAATTATATTACAAATTCTAATTTTGATTCAGTATCTAATATGTTCAATTTATGGGTGGAAGTTATACATAGTGAACTGTTTTTGAATAAGAACATTTTTTAATTGTTTTAGTATATCTTCCAAATTACTAAACCAAATTTAATGATTTTGGTGTAAATAAAAAGTTAAGACATTGGAAAATAACTTTGTAGAAGGAAGTGTTGCCTAATTGTTCCATTTACTTTATTATATTTATTATACAAAGTTGACCCATATTTAGGTTGGAAGAAAATCTGAAGTGGTCAATGAAGTTGTGTAATTGGTTTCACATTGCTTTTTATTGGTCCAAATTTTATACATGGGATTAATGAGGGCTTTGATATCTGAATGATTTATTCATAAGGATCTCGATAAAATACCCCAGAATTGTTATTGAACATGCATTGTGCATATTGTATAAGTGTGTGTGCATTAAGGAATATTTGTACAATTGTGTAAAAGTGTGATATTTGTAAATGTGTTTTGTATGATTTAGAAGAACTCATTGGACGCCAGTTGGACATTGCTGGACCATCTAGGAAATAACATTTTGGAGTGTACTGTGAGTCAACATAGATGATTTCCTAGGATTAATTTGTTTTGAATTTATTTGATTTGTTAAATTTTTACTGAATTGTTTACGAATTGTTTTTGAATTCTGGACTTGAAGTTCGAGGAGTTTATTAGTTTGGCTTGTATTGAAAGTGTTTTGATTTGATATGAATTCCTAAATGACTTTGATTCTCAATTTGAATGTCGAACTTAGGTTCTATGAATGTGAAAACTTTGTCTAAGCATTTCTATAAGATTGTGATATATGACATATTTAGTATTTGATGCATTTTATAAAATGCATGCTTAGATAAAGGCGTTGTGACTTGAGTAACCAGTTTGAAGTGCTTCCACGTAGAGCTTTGCTTCGTGATTTTTGATTATGCACATAGAGCTATGCTCCGTGATTCTGTTTGACTGAGCCCTATGGGCTAATATTTGTATAAGTTTGTGATAGGTACTTGGTCACAACAATAAGAAAGAATGTGAGTCTCATACATATAGCATTCATATAAGAGTTAAATCCATTAATGATTTGCAAAGCTGTATTGAGTGATCCTATATTGTGCCTTGTTGTGTGAGTTATGATGTTTAGAATGAATATTTGTGCATACGTGATGTGTGTATGTGATCCGGTGAAATCATCAATGATGGTTCACTCATTGAGTTTGCAAAACTCATCAAAAATTACAATGTAGTTTTTCACGTATAAGATAGGAGACCTAGTGTTTTAAACAAGAGTTAAGGACCCTTTGGATTATGTATGGCTCAAAGGTTTGTTAGCTGGCCCTAGAAGTGTGAAGTCTTGTATTTTGTAGTTTTGGCTAGAACCTATAAGAGGTTTTGTAAATATTTGTCTAAATAAAACAGTGTAAATTAGGCGTATGAATGAAATGAAGGGTTTCAAAATTTGTTGACTTTTAAATGATGTTAGTGATGCCATGTACAAGTTGGATTTGCTTTTATTCCAACATACCATTATCATAGGGTATGTACTTGAATGTCCTTCGGGTATTTCAGTATTTGGCTTATGGTAGTGGGATGTTGCAACTGGCACTAAACTAGCTTTAAAAGTCTAACCTCACATCCATAAAATTCATCAAGTGGATATAGGTAAGAGGGGATATGATTAGAGGCCACACTTAGGTATATATGATAAGGATGAGGTTATGCCTACATAGATTGTTCAGTGACAGAAATAAGTGATACTTCCAAGGATTAGAAACTAGGGTAGAGGATGTAATATAAGGCATTACCTAATTCATATAATGACAACTAATAGAAAATGACATTAAGAAGAACTGCAATGAGGAAATAAAGTCATATAGGAATTAAGCTAGGTGAAGGAATTTAAAGGACCTATTATTTAAGACATCTATAAAGATTTAAATTGTATATTAATGTAAGAGATAATCAAGCAACAAGAGGTCACCAATTTTACAATTGAACAAACACTAATACTAATGCTCGAGATAAAAAGAAAGGAAGTAACTCATATAGAAGGCTAGATGAGCTCTAGTCCGTACAGGGGAGGAGAGAGCCCACCAAGCAAGATGGTCGCAAATCTACTCTAGATCAACCTACAAAGGAAGGAATAAAGAATCAAAGTTAAGCTAAAATTTAGTAACAAGAGGAAGGAAGAAACAAAAAAGTGGATTAAAGCATTTAACATACAAATTGTTAAGGAAAGTAGCTCTAGAATGTAGCATAAAAAAATTTAGAGAGAGGAAGAACTGGGATAAGTGAGCATTTAGAGAAAAAAGGGTAATGGGAGTAGAAGCACACCTATACGAGGATACAATAACATATATGAGTTTCTAGCTTGAGATTGTATGCTAGTGGTTTCCCATATGTATGTTTCAAAAGTTATGTCCCTTTATTAGTCGGATGCATGAATGTAGGCAAAACCAATGTAATGGTGTTGATGTCCTTTTGTTATGACCTTAAAATACTGAACCATTAGTGGATTATTTAATTTAAAAAAATAAAATCCACTATAACAGATCTACTAAGATGAGGTTTTTGTGTGTCAATAAAGGTTAATATTTCTTAAGCATAGTTGTTCAAAAATAAAATAATACGAGTGAGGATTTGAAACCACAATGTCAATAAAATAATGAGTAAGAAAAAGATTTGTTTTAATAGATCCACTTAACAAAATACAGTAATTATTCCCAATTTTGTAGGAAGACTAACAAATAAGACTATATAGTTTATTCTCTATCCAGACTTAGGAGGGAGACATCAAAAACCTTTACAACGATCAATCTAACACTAGAAATGTCACCTAAAGCAAGTCCTTTTCATCCTAGCAATCAACACCATATCCTATAAGCAAACATACTACCATTCATTATTAGTCAAGGCATTACAATAAAACAACATAAATACTATTAAGAAAATAAAGACACAAATATTCGTCAACATAAGAATTTAAGTTTAATAGGGTCATATTCTTTAAAATCTAATAGCTTTCCTTCTTAAAAGAAAATGAGAAGTACATAAGAATTAATAGGATTAAGATGAGTTATGATTATAAGGTATCTTAGAGGTAGGACATCATTCTGTAACTAATACTACTACCAATTCCTTAGAATAAATGAAGAAATAATTTATAACTATATACAAACAAATATTTGCTAGATATTTGTGAGAATATGGAGGATCACTTTAACAACCCATTTACCATCATTGTAAAAAGTTAATACTTATAGGAATATAAAGATTGAAGAATCACTATACTTGTTACCCCTTGAAGAATTTCACCCGCTCTACATTCTTCAATTGATGGAGACAATATAGGACTTCATAAGAATTTATACTATCTAGCTAAGTAATTAAACCACGCAATATTAATTAAGTGAAAATATAGCCATAAGCTAACCGATTAGTTTTGACTAAACATGATATCAAATCAATAGAATAAACTATATTAAAGCCAAAATTGAGCCTCTTGTATAGGTCTAAAATTGCTAGTTTGAAGAAGGTTGATGGGTCAAACTTAATGACATTACAGGGCGTTTGGTTCATTTGTAAGGATAGATAAAGAATGGAATGGTGATTCTTTAGGAATAGATTATATAAGGAATATAATAAAATATGTATTATTTAGTTTGGTTTCTTCCAAAGAATTTCTAATGATGATATAATGTAAGTGTTTGGTTTGAAAATTTAAATTTGAAATAAAAAAGGACTAATTATAAAAAAGACCAAAATATTTAATAGCCCCTAATAAATACATCATCATCATCATCACCATCATCATCATCATTATTAATTTTTAAATAATTATTATCAATTTTTTTGTATTGTTATTATTATTATATTTTTATAGCTAAGTAATTATGTGAATTCCTTAAGGATATTTTTATCCAACAAGTCCTCTTTTTTATTTCCAACTCACTTGGAATAGATAAAGATAAGGGGAGGATGAGTTTACTTATTCTCCAAACCTAAGGAACAAGTAAACACTTGAATTATATATTCTATATGTTTCTTCAACCAAACAACGGAACAACCTATTACTAAAAATATATCCAAAATGGAATGGTGATTCCAGTCAACCAAACAACCTATTAGGTTTCACTTATTAAGGAAGTATCAATTCCATACCAAAATGCACTAAGAACCTGTCATAAATAAGTTGTATAAAAATCTAGGGTCTAAATTAACCAAACGAGTTTGAGGAATTTTTGCTCCATTTTAACTTGGCTTAAAATAGTCTTCCAAAAGTTCTTCCCTAATAATCTCATGTGTTTAGGAAAGATAATGCCCCCATAAAGCTAGATTCTTACTATAGGATAACTAGAGATGGATTCGTGTACCTTGATGTCCCATTTTGGAGCGAACACAACTTCTTCAAGTTTGACATTCATTTGGTCCTTGCAGGCGACATCTTAAAGAAAATGTTAGTTCATGATCACAAGAGTATTCTTTTAGGTCTGTCGAGCATCTTACTTTGTAACCCTCTTTTTCTTTTTAGTAGCATCACCCTTATTTTAGATAACATAGATGAGTTTACTTAGATCCATCCTTACAAAAGACACACATGTATTGATTAACGCTTAAACTATTTATATAAATTACAGTAATCTACAAGAAGGAAACTATAGGCTTATCAAACTATTGTCAGCCTCTAATAAGAGAACAAGAGATCTTCTTCTGACTACTCATCCTTTAATGAGTGAAATTCTCAAAAACTATCTAGGTATATGACTAGGAGTTTGGAAGAGCATTTGGCATTTTATCTTAATGAAGTAAGAAGATTAGTTTAACATTCTCCCATATAAGGAAGGGAAGAAGAACATTAAGTTTTTTCATAAGTAGTGGCCAGGAGGAATCATAATAGAATTAGTTCATTAGCTAAAGATGATGGATTTATAATCACAAATCAGATAGAGATTAAGCAGGAGGTTAATAAACTTTTTGAAAGATCCTCGAGAAGGGAATCCTCTTCTAGCTTAACTAATGCTATCCTTAGGTCATTCACAAGGCATCAAATCGTAGATGGAGATAAGGAGTTCTTGATTAGCTCAGTAACAGCTCAAGATATACCATAAGGCTATTTTTTAGTTAAATGTTTGTACGGATCCTGGTCTTAATGAATTCTTTTATCAAAAAGCATGGCCATAAATAGGAAATATGGTAACAGAGGCTATGTTTGAGTTTTTTGATAAGGGAAGCTATTGAAGGAAATAAACATAACTTTTATATGTTTAATCCCAAAACCTCCTATGCTAAATTCCCTAAAGCATTATAGGCCATTTCTTACTATAATGTCTTGTACAAGATAATAGCAAAGATATTGGTAGTAAAGTTAAAGGCCTATGACTTTATTAGATGAGACTTTATTTTATAACTACTTGAGGGCTACGATTTATATAAATAGGTAGTATTTACGTCTTAAGGATTTAGCCTAAGCTTTTTTTTAAAGCTTGTTTTAGTTATCATCATCATCATCATCATCATCATCATCATCATTATTATGATTATCATCATCATCATCATCATCATTATTATGATTATCATCATCATCATCATCATCATCATCATTATGATTATCATCATCATCATCATCATCATCATTATTATTAAATTTTATCATTTTTCATTATTATTATCATTTATATTTATTTATTATTATTATTCCTCTTTATGTGGGTCATTTAAAAACAGTTTCTCTACTAGTAGGGGTAAGACTACATACTAATGGACCTCCTCAGATCCTGCGTGTTAGCGAGATTTATACTAAGTGTTATTTTTATTGGTATTAAGGCCTACAAGTTTCCTAAGAAGGTTAGAACAGGGCTGGGCAACCACCTTCTTTTGTGTTTTGGTTAATAAGGAACCCATAAGAATCTTCAAAGGAAATAAGGGGTGAAGGTAGGGTAACCCTATTTCACCCTATGCTTTTATTCTATGCATATAAGCTCGTCTAGAATGATCAAACAAAGCATAGCCTCAGAACCAAGGTTTAAATACAATAACAATTATAGGAGGATTGTTTTGATTGTTCTTTCCTTTTACATGATTTAAATTCTTTTCATAAAAGGCTCAAGAGAAATATGTCAAAATACTGATGAAGACTCTTCACCAATACAGGGAGCTTACATAGCTAGAAATCAATCATGGGAAGATTTAGTTATTCCTTTCCTTAAGTTTCCAAGCCTTAAAAATTAAACTAATTGACATAACATGTATCAAAGCTCACAAATTTCCCATAATGTACCTTGTCCTTCCTAGCTAGTGTAGAAAGTCCAAAGAAGACTGATGGCATGGTGTAATAACAATTTATCCTATAAAGGAAGATTACAAATGACAAAGTCAACCCTGAATTCTCTACATATCTATTGGGCATCACAGATGATTCTCTCAAAGAACTCAATTATGTCATTAGATAAATTAATGAGGAAATTTCTATGGAAATGAAGGAATAATAGGTATTGATGGTCGAAAGGCTATAGAGACTAGTAGAAAGTGAAGAATCCATATGGGCTAGGTGGATTAACACTTATGTCTCAAGGGAGAAGGCAATATGGGAGGAAAAACGTAAACTAAATCACTCCTACTTTATGTCTTAATTATTGAAGATGAGGAGTTAGTTAGAAAAACGCATCAAATGTAGGGTAGGAATTAAGGAAAAGGCATCAATATTCTGTGGTAATTGGATTAATATTGACCCTACAATAGAGTACCCAATTTTAAACCACCTTTAGGAGATTCTAAATAATGCTATAATGAGTACATAGATATATACTGATGCGTGGAGCAATGTTCCTATAGGATTGGTTCCTACCTACCTAACTATAAACTATGTGCAGGGAGAGAGGACACCTACATTTGGATGGTAATCCTAGTAGGGAGTTTGGTACTGTATCATGTATAATGGTCCTATGAACTAAAGGGGAAATAGTTAGGTGAAGCAAGATTATATGGAATATATATATCATTCCTGAAATATCCTTCATAATCTGATTAGCAATTTAGAATATGAACATGCTAAGTTACATAAACCAAGCAAGGTAGCATCTTTTATGCAAACTAAATCAAGAGATCTATGAACATCTTTTCTTTAGATATTCTAACTTATTGACAATTTGGAAGAAAGTACTAGCACTAAACCAGCCGTAAAATTCTATCCTCACAATCATAAAATTCATCAAGTGGATATAGGCAAGAGGGGATATGATTAGAGGCCAAACTCGGGCGTATGATAAGGATGAGGTTATGCATGTATGGGATGGCAAGGACAAAAATAAATGGTACTTCCAAGGACTATAAACTAAGGTAGAGGATGTAATATGGGGCATCACCCACAACAACAAAAATGACATACAGTAACACTAGACAGTAACACTTTTAACAATATGTTATAAAATACCTATCTACAATAATATTATATCTTAAAATGTTATGATTCTTAATTTGATAAGTAACACTTTATGATTTTATAAAATATAATTTATGATTGATAACAATTTTTTTAAATGTTACTAAACATTATAAAAGGTTACTATTTTAAGATGTTACGAAAGTGATGTAAAATAATGACACTTTATATGAGT
>JANZLF010000009.1:16661576-16675303 GCA_026546835.1 Erythroxylum foetidum
TTTCAGCATAAGTTATAGTTCGAATTGTTAAAGTATGACTTTCCGATTTCTACACCAAATTGAATGGAATTTTGGTTGTTATTTAAGGAAATCAAGTGATTCAAGAGGAGAAAGTGGAAAAAGAGGAAAGAAATTCCTAAACAAGTTTATAAGCAAGGAACTCAAGGTGGGTACACGTTTATGATAGAGTAAATAAGTCACTCATTGTTTTCTTCAAATCAAGGAAGTTTCATTATTTAAATTGCATCATCAATGTTGCCTTTATTTCTTTTTGAATGAATTGTGAAATATGTTATATGTTTGTTACATTAATTGTGTTATGTTTTATGAAAGTCTTTGTCGTTTGAATAGAATGCACGTTTATGCAATCATGTTTTCAAGAATGATTTTCAAGATATATGTTAAGTATATGAAAACAAAGTTTTTGAGAAAATGTGCCATTTTGGGCAACAAGTCTTCAAGTTCATGAAATATGTGTTATGTGGGTTTGTTGTAGTCCCTCAAGAACAGTCACGTGCACGTTGACCCAAGTATAGGCTTCTCCCGCCTGCCCGCTAGTGGTATGGAGCTCCCTCAAGGACTCCCTCAAGAATTTTACGACTACACATGACCATTATATGGGAATGTGTAGTGCGTCATGAATTTGGACTTATCCAAACCATTCTGCTGTGCTTATGATCTGTTAACACGTCTAATGCATACATGATTTAACATTGCTCATGAATTGTTTGAAAATCAAGCATTTTGAGATGATGATATTTACATGTGAAATTACTATGGTTTCAAAAGTGTACAATGGCAATGAGTTATCTTTTTGAAAATAGTTTTGCTTGTTTCTTTATTATAAATCTGTTACCCACGTGCTTTATAGCTCACCCCCATTCTCCTCCCCCTATTCAGGTGATGAGTAAGAGATCGAGTAAGTTAAGAGTTACGGCATCACTCCGAATGGTCATATTTTTGTATTTTCAAGTGATATTTTTGGAATTCAAGGCTTTAGTCACATTTCAAGTTTTATTAGTTCAAGTGTATTTTGTATTATCGGTTCTTGAACTCAAATGATGTATTATGGCTTGAAATGCCATTAAAGCTTTGTAAAACTCTTCTTTTTATTATTAATGAGATATGGTTGATATTGCTTTATCTTCAAACTTTTGCATTGAATCATTTTACCATAAGAATAAGATTTTAGAAGATTGCTTGAGTGTATGTTTAAGTTTGCTTTTTGAGTTTATTTTGGGTTGTGTTGTTTTGATGAAAATGGTTGAAAATTTTAAGTTATGGGTTCTGTGGTAAAAGAGCTTTCGCCACGACGAGACCATCTGCTCACTGCGGCGAAGTTAAATTCGCGAGTTCACCGCGGCGAGAGTTCTTTCGCTCATCGCGGCGAAGGTTCGTTCGCTCACCGTGGCGAAACAACACACGCCGCGGCGATGCCAACCTTTAATTCCTAGGGAATTTTCCTCTAATTTTTCAACTTCTAAGTCTTCCCTCCAAGCCCAAGCCTCATGCTTCCATGTCCGATGTTGAGCTCCGAAAATAGGGTCCAACAATTAGGGAGTTGTATGATAATGGTGTTGATTTTCGTGATGTTTTTGTTGCTTGTGGAAAATTTTGGAAATTTTTATAGGCATGATGGTTTTCTATTTAGAGAAGATAAGTTATGTTTGCCTAGTTGTTCTCTACGTGAGTTGTTGGTTAGAGAATCTCATGGAGGAGGTTTAATGGGGCATTTTGTAATAGCTAAGACATTGGATATTTTGCAAGAACATTTTTTTTGGTTGCATATGAAACGTGATGTTAAGAGAATTTTTTCTAGATGTGTTAAATTTGTCAGGCTAAATCTAAAGTTATGACGTATGGTTTGTATACACCTTTGCCTATGCCACAGAACCTTGGGTGGACGTGTATATGGATTTTTTTTTTTTGGGAATGCCTAAGACTAGTAAAGATCATGATTCCATTTTTACTGTTATGGATAGGTTTTCAAATATGGCACATTTTGTAGTGTGTTATCAAATCGATGATGTTGTGCATATAGCATATTTGTTTTTTAGGGGTGTAGTTCGTTTACATGGCATTCCAAAGAGCATAGTTAGTGATGGGGATGTTAAATTCCTTAGTCATTTTTGGAAAGTCTTATGGAATAAGCTAGGGACCAAACTTTTGTTTTTTACTACCAATCATCCCCAAATTGATGGTTAGACTGAAGTAATAAATAGAACGCTTGGACAACTCTTACGTACTTTTGTTGAAAGCAACTTAAAATCTTGGGAAGAACATTTACCTTTTGTCGAGTTTGCTTATAACCATAGTGTTCATTCATCTATTGGATATTCTCCATTTGAAATTGTGTATGGCTTTAACCCGTTAACGCTTTTGGATTTTATTCCTTTACCTGCGTATGACATTGATAGCTTAGATGGGAAATGCAAAGTTGAGTTGGTAAGACAAAGTCATGAGAAAGCGAGGCTTCAAATTGAGAAAAAAGAATGAATAGTTTGCAAGAGCTGCTAACAAGGTACGGACACAAGTGATTTTTAAACCCGAGGACTGGGTTTGGGTGCACTTATGGAAAGAGAGGTTTCCTGATTCTAGGAAATCGAAATTGTAACCATAGGGAGATGGTCCTTTTCAAGTCGAGATATTCCTTTTGAATTCATTAGAAAGATCCGCGACAATGCCTACAAGCTTGATTTGCAAGGTAAGCATAATGATAATGCTACATTTAATGTTGTTAACTTAACTCTTTTTGATACAGGTGATGATGAAGATGACGATTCGAGGTCAAATCCTTTTCGAGAAGGAGGGGCTGATATGATCTAACCTGGAGCTGTTGAAGAAGTTCGAGCAATGGACATTCTGAGGGGTCCTATCACTAGGGCAAGAGTTAAGAGACTTCAGGGACTTATTGAAAAAGCTCTCGGGCAAGGAGTTAAACTAGAGTCATGTACGGAGTCACATCAAGTCATTCTAATTGAGGTTGATGAAGCACAAGCCAAGATGGCTAATGTGGACGACACAAACCGAGCCTCTTGAGCTACAAACCACGCTTATTGCTGGGGAGAATTAAATGAAACAAGTTACGTGTCAATTAAATAAGTTTTAATAAAATAATTAAAAGTTATTTAATAAAGACTTATCATCTTATCGTTTACAATCCTAAGCAAACGATAAACCTTTATTTTCTATTTAAAGAACAATTATAGTCTATTTTTAGGCATTCAAAAAATACAAACATCAAAATACTTTTTTTACAAATAAGTCTATTCTTGTTTTCGTTAATTAAACTGAGATAATTTAATTAATCTAGTGAGCGCATCCCAAACCAATGATTCACCGAGCTATCCAGCAACCGGAAAAGATTAGGAGAATTTTGGACCTCCAAACTCAAAATTCGTTCATTCAAACTCTGCATCATGTGGCTATTCTATCTCTTTGCTCCAGGCCTTGGAGTGATCATTCAAACTCAATTTGGTCTAACACACCAAAGTTCTACACCTTCTATCATAAAGTGTTTCATAAGGCACCATACCAATGCTAATCTGATAACTATTGTTGTAAGCAAACTCCATCAGAGCCAAATAATTATCTCAACTTGCTAGAAACTCTAACACTCAACCCCGAAGCATATCTTCTAATATCTATATAACCCGTTCAGTTTGTTCGTCTGTCTTGGGATAGAAAGTAGTACTAAACTTAACTTGAGTACCCAAAGCCTTTTGCAGACTTTTATAGAATCTTGAATTAAATGGATGATTACGATAAAAAATAATAGATAATGATACTCCATGCAGTCTCATTATCTCATTAACATATAGGTCTACAAGCATATCCAAAAAATAGTCAGGATGAATAGGTAGAAAGTGAGCATATTTAGTAAACTTATCCACAAACAACCATACAACATCATGTTTCCTTTGAGTGAGAGGAAGTCCAGTCACAAAGTCCATGGTAATGTTGTCCATTTCCATTAAGGAATAGAAATAAGATGTAAAAAAACACGATGGAACCTGGTGCTCAGCTTTACCTGTTAACATGCCAGACATTTAGCTATATAATCCATAACATCCCATTTCATACATGACTACCAGTAATGCTGCTTTAGATCTTGATACATCTTGTTTTCACCAGGATGCATAGTAAAGACTGTATTATGAGCCTCAAATAACAACTTTTTCTTTAGTTCTTCATTAGCTGGTACACATAACCAATCTTTAAAATACATTTCACCATCTCCTTTCACAGAAAAATCAGGTTGTTTATCTTCCTGAGTAGCCAAGATAAGTTTTTTAACTTATCATCAGCTCTCTAAGCATCACAAATCTCTCTTCCCAAAGTAAGCCTTGCTTTCAACTGACCTATTAAAGCTCCATTAAATACAAGTTTTCATTCACTCTACCTCATTTATAATGTTAAAATGGTCTTCTAACTCAAGACATCAGCCACGACATTAGCCTTGCTCAGATGGTAGTCCACAATATAGTCATATTCTTTAAATAGTTCCAACCAATGTCGTTGTCTCATATTGAGTTCTTTCTAAGTAAGTAGATACTTCAGACTCTTATGATCTATGAAAATTCTACACCTTTTACCATACAAGTAGTGCTGCCAAATTTTTAAGGCAAGCACTGCTGCTACAAGCTTCAGATCATATGTAAGATAATTCTGTTCATGATACTTTAGTTGCCTAAAGTCATAAGCAACTACCTTTCCATCCTGCATCAAAACATAACCCAAACCATTTTTAGATGCATCACTATACTTAACACACTCTTTACCAGAAGTAGGTTGAGCCAATACAGGAGCTTCAGTAAGCATACTTATTAATTGATCAGAACTATTCTAACATCTATCAACCATTCATACTTCACTCCTTTCTATAATAGTTTAGTTAAAGGGGACGCTATCACCAAGAGCCCCTTCACAAATTAGCATTAATAACCAGCTAAACCCAGGAAACTTCTCACTTATGTTACATTCCGTGGTGGCTTCCAGTTAACAATTTCTTGTATCTTACTAGGATCAATTCTAATCCCTTGAGAAGAGACAACGTGTCTTAAAAAAGATACCTCTTGAAGCCAGAAATCACACTTGCTCAACTTGACATACAATTATTTTTCCCATAGGGTGTGTAACACAGAGATATGGTCATGCTCATTCTTAGAATAAACCAAGATATCATTTATAAATACCACAACAAACTGGTCTACATTAGACTTGAATACTTTGTTCATCATATCAATAAATGCTACTGGGGCAGTAGTTAACGCGAATGGCATTACCAAGAATTCATAATATTCATAATAGGTCCAAAATGTAGTCTTCGGTACATCTACATCTTTTACATAAAGTTAATATTACCCTGATCACAGATCTATCTTTGAAAAAACTCCTGCATCTTTCAACTGATCAAACAAGTCTTTAATCCTTGGCAATGAATACTTGTTCTGCACTGTGACTCTATTCAATTGCCTGTAATTGATGCATATCCATAGTCTATCATCCTTCTTCTTAACAAACAGGATCGGTACTCCCCACTATGAGACACTAGGTCGAATGAACCATTTATCCAGAAGCTCTTATAACTGCACCTTCAACTCCTTCAATTTAGTAGGAGCCATTTTGTATGGTCCTCTAGATCTAGGAGCAGTGCCAAGCATGATTTCAATAGACAACTCCACTTCCCTTTCAGGAGGGAGTCTAGGTAATTCCTGAGAAAACACATCCGAAAATTCATTCAACATTGAAATATCCAGCAATTTACCACCCTCATTTTTAGAATCAAACACAAAAGCTAGATAAGCTTCACATCCCTTTTTGAGTAGGTTTTGGGCTTGCATAGCATATATCAAATTAGCTAAAGAAGTAGTGTGGATGTCATGCAATACTATTTCAGGCTAATCAGGCTCATCAGGCTTCCTAAACATAACTATCTTAGCATTACAATCCACTACCGCCTGATGGTTGGATAACCAATCCATACCCAAAATCAAATTAAATTCATGAAAAAGATAATCTAATTAGATTCGCTACATATTCATTTCCTTGGATCATAATAGGATGATTCCTAAACACCTGATTAACCAACACACTACTACCCAAATGACTGCTTATATGAATATCATACTCTAGCTAATCTATAAACATCTCCTTATTAAACATTTCTCCAACACAGATATATCTTGTCTTTTACAAAAAGGAAAGGGTAAAGATAATTGTATGTTTATCCTTGTTTAATATTTATATTAAAGATTGGTTTGAAGAATTATTCTATAACTTTGTAAGAAGTTTGTTGTAAAAATAAGATATCAACTTTTTCTATAAAATTCCTATTAAGTTTAGTAATTGTCATTTTACCCCTTAATTTTCCCTTAAAAGAGTTCTTTCTTATTATTTCTTGCCATTAGTTGATTTTTCAAAGAGTTATGTGTTGGCCCCGGAATTTTTTTTATTGAAGTTAAGCATGATTTAAATAATTTTTGGGGTTTTGATAGATTAATTATTTTAAAGTTATTTAATTATGTCAAAGTTAGCAGAATTTATTGCATGGGTCAACGGAATTAAAATGTTAAGGTTATAAGAATGTTGAAGGGTATTTTTGGCAAGACATTTAACTGTAAAAGACCATAAGCTTATAAAAAGGACAAAATGGACATTTTATGCTCATTAAGGACAAAATTGGAAGATAAAAATGTGGTCTTGCATTTAAGGGAAGGAAAAACATGAATTGGCAGAGAAGAAGAGAGATTTTGGTGATTGAGAGAAAAGAAGAGAAAATAAGCTAGGTCTCAATTTTTCTTAGCCTTCAAGAGAGATTTTGAAGTTGTTCAAGAAGAGAAAAAGGTAGAGGAAGATAAGAGCTTTCATTAGAGCTAAGAATTCTTCGTTTAGTAAAGAATCAAAGTAAGATCATTTTGAATCTTTTGGATTTTTTGAAGGATTTTAGTTCATGGAGTTTAGAAAATGCATGGGTTTAAGTATTCCATAATCAATTTTAGTTATTTTTGCATTGTGGAATTTTCAATTCGATTCCTATTGAATGGGGTTTTGTCTTGATGAAGAAAATCAAAGCAGGCAAAAGGAACAAGAGGAGAGGCATTTTGAACAAGTCTTTAAGCAAGGAAATTCAAGGTGGGTACATGTTTAATCAAGGAAATTTAATGATTTCAATTGTATCATAAATGTTGCATTTATTGCTTCTTGATTGGATTGTGAAATTGTTATATGTTTGATATATGAATTGTAGGTGATTTATGAAAAGACTTTGAAAATGATTCTTTTTAAAAGGATATATGTTTATGAAATCATGTTTTCGGAAATGGATTTTGAAATATCTCATATTCATGAAAAACAAACTTCCAAAATGTGTCTTTTGGGCAAACTATTTTCAATTCATGAATTACATATTATATGGGTTTGGTGTAGTCCATTCATGTCACATGCATATTGATCAAGTTAAAGGCTTCTCTCGTCTTTCTGCTAGTGGCACAGAGCTCCTTCATGAACTTCCTCAAGTTTATGTCTCCGCAAAACCACTATGTGGGATTGCGATAGTACATTAAATTTATGACTACATATGACAATTATGTGAAAATGTGTAGTTTGTCATATTTATGGATCTATCCAAACCATTCTGATGTGCTTATGTGATTATGATATGTGAACAAGTTTGATT
Organism: Erythroxylum foetidum; assembly: GCA_026546835.1. NCBI lineage: Eukaryota > Viridiplantae > Streptophyta > Magnoliopsida > Malpighiales > Erythroxylaceae > Erythroxylum > Erythroxylum foetidum. Next base: position 16,669,255 of record JANZLF010000009.1, read on the forward strand.
CTTTCATGTTTTGTAGTTTGTGAATTTGACTACAAGATGAGAATTTGAGACACATGTGCTTTGTGGATTCAATCATAATTTTCTATGACAAGTGAATGTTTTCAAAGGTTTTACTTATTTTTTCGTTATAAATTTATTACCCACGAGCTTTTAAGCTCATCCCCTTTTCGTCCCATCTTCAGGTGAAGAGAATGAGACCGAGTAACCAAGATTCAAGGCATCATTCTAATTTTGCAATGTTTTTGTATTCTAAGTTAGATTTTGTAAGCAAGGCTTTAATTGCATTTCAAGTATTAATTGTTCAAGAATCTTTTGGATCTTGGGATTTTGTGAAATGATGTATTGTGGCTCGAAATGCCCATTAAATGCTTTGTAAACTTTTATCCTTATGGTGTTAATGAAATATGAATTATGTATTAATGATGTGAGTTGAAATTAGATATACTTGAAGAAGTTATCCACTTGAGTTGATGAAATTTGAACATGAATTGTTGTTGCTTATAAGAGAGAGGTTATGGAAATGAAAGATAGGATTTTGTGGAGGATGACAATTGGATGTAGGTGATGAATCAAATGAGTAGAGATTAAAGAGTTTAATGAAATAAACATTGGTAGTTGAATTGTTATGAATGATGTTGCATTAGAGGAAGTAAATTTGAGACAATTTTCAAGTCTTTCGTAAGGAGAAATTTGTATTCTGAATTTAGGAAAAAATATTGTACTAATCTAGGCTGAATTAGACAAAGTTGTCTTCTCAAAGGTTGTAGCTTATCTTTCTAGCTTTCTATTGATATAAAATATGAAAATTTTGGATATCAAAGTTAAGAGATATGATCATTAGAAGTTTGTGGTGCTGAATAGGATGGACATTCCAGATAGCTGCATTAATTTGAAATTTTAACCCTTTTGAAAGCAAAATATCTTTTTGTATTCTTCATAAAAGTTGTAGATCTAGAAGTCCTCTTTGAAATAGTCTTTGAATAACCTCAATCTGATATCTCTAGTGAATGTTATGCCCTTTTTACCATTACAGGTTGGAAGAAGAAAAGCAGGAAGGGAGAAGTCGCGATCGCGCCTTAGACTTGTGCGAAAGTCGCGTCGTGATCACGACATCGTGCCCCACGCTCGAAAGTCGCGATCGCGACCCCGCAAGTCCTCCCCCAAACCTGGACATGTTCCACTCTTTAGACTATAACTTTGTCGTCTAACCTTGAAATGACCTGATTTTTGAACCAATAGATTCCAAACACATTTCTATCTCTCTTCATAAAAATTTATAGCTTGTGATATTGATTTGAAAAAGAACGGTTGAATCAAAGTAAGGGTATCAGTTGGAAGAGCAAGAACTGGATATTTCACTGAACATTCTTCGATATTTAGAGGATTTCTTGATCTATATAGTTCTAAATGAGATGATTCTTGTTTCTAAATAAACTAGAGACATAGAATTACAAATACGGTGAAGAAATTGAATTTTAATTCAGTCTATAAAACTTTCAATTTCTGGATGGAAGTTGAGTATAATGTACAGTTTCAGTTTAATAATAGCCCGAAAATGTTTGAGATATAACTTTCAGATTTATGAACCAAATTGAATGATTTTGGTGTCATTAGAAACTTAAGACAATGGGGAACAAATGCTCTGAAGAAGTTGAATTGTAATTCCAGTTGGAGGTTTTCCAAAATCTGTTCTGAAATAAAAGAAATGAGTTTGTTTTTTATGTTTGATTGGTGTGAGTACGCCACGCTTGCAAGATGCGTGTTCGAATATCACTTAAGACGTCGGGCCCGTGACTCACGGGGGCGGAATCCCAACACTTAATGAGCAGTAGAATACTATTTCAGTATAAGAATAGTTCAGAATTGAGGCTCAACACTCATGGTATCAGAGAATGAAGATGAACCGATATTAGCTAAGGAGGGTTCATTGATACAACTCTGGGTTCATTGATACAACTCTACAAGATAATATGCACGCTCAAGACTTATGTTATTCACAAGAGTTGAGCTTTAAAAATGGAGTCCAACATTATGTACTTGTCTTCTCAAGATAAATTAATCTTTTTTGTTAAAGAAAAGTTTAGGAATAGTTCAAATTATTAAAGCCAAAATATCTAAAATTCATGTGTGAGACGGTACCAATTGTCCGGTGCAATAAAAGATTAGTAATGATATCGCAGAAACTGAGACCACTTATGATCGGACCAGCCTGAATGATAACATGCCTCTAATTTAGTCAGATATCTCAAGAAACTAAGTACCACATCAATCAAGACATCGTCTAGTTTTAGGTGGCCATACCAAATTTGAAAGGGGACAAAAAAAAAAAAGAAAGAAAGCAGAAACTGAATATAAGTTATGGATCATGTATTAAATTAGAATCTTTTGGTAGGGATGAACTTGTCGTTCACAAACCATGAATCCTTTCCTTGGTCTCAGATTGTCCTCTCTCACTCATCAGTCTTGCTTTGTTGGTTTCGCCACATAACTCCCCATCCTCACTACATTTCCGTCGATATCACGCACGTACCCTACCCTCTGCCCCCACTCTTTATCTTCAGGCTGGCTCACCGCTATCGCGCCGTTCTCCACCGCTCTCTATCCATTTTGGTCCACCGTAACAAAACCAATTAACAAGATTAGTTTATTAATTAATTTGATAAAAGAAATGAAACGACTGCATGCATTGGCGCAGGATCTAGTACTGAACACAGGGATAAGGGCTTATACATCTCTTAGAAGCTACATTGAAGATAAGCCAGTATGATCTCAATTACAATATATTTATTATATATCTTTCTTATGCCACTACTCAGCATCAAAGACAATTCTGCCTTCTTCTAGCATTTCTTCACATTCAAGATTGGGGTCAACTTGAATTCTGTAGATTAAATCAGTATTCGGATTAGTGAATCTTGGTGAACAATGTTGATTAAACGTTAAATCTTGTTTTCCTTCCAGTATAAAGGAACTCATTATCCAATCTTATCGCTGAGTAATGTATAAAATAAAATATAATCGTACAAGTTACTACTCAATTAGATCTTTAAGAATAATTTCATGCTTCAAGAACTGAAATCGAGTATTCACTCGGATCAAAATGCACATATTGAGAGACTTTTCACCCATGATTAGAAGTGTAATATGTCCCTACCCACATAAAATATTGTCAGGTTCACCTTCTTTTTGACAAATTGATTCAGAACATACCCAAAAATGAAAAATTTTTAATTCAAAAATAAAATTGGAAAAAAAGAAAATAGAATGGAAAAGATCAAAAAATCAAGAAATCAATAAAATAAAATAAAATAAGAGTAAAAAAATTTATGTTCTACCTAATATTAGATTTGAATCAACGACTCTCACCGTATGAAAGCAATATCTTAACCCCTAAATTAAGTAGGTCATTTATCATCACGAAAAGAAAGAAATGAAACTTATCACATCGATAGAAAAATGTAGGAAGTGTCAAGGCCAGCAGTTGGAAATAATCTAAAAATCATCTTATTCATGTGTGATTAGATTGTTAGAACTATGGTTAAGTTTATAACATTAAGTTGCTTGGTGGACTGCCTAGTGTCAACTAGAACACAGTATTACCACTAGAATTTGATATAGCGGCTGTCTTTTTCCTGCGGTTGATTACTTCACTAAAACTTTTTCTAGAATTAGGAAAAAAATATTCAAGTAGGGTACTTCTTTAGCTTTTTGAATACAAGCAGCGATATCACTTATAAGTTCTCTAATATTTTCATATAAATATAAATAAAAAAATATTAATCAGTCATAGAATTAAGCTTCAAAAGAATTGCTCACAAGACAACAGCACAAACTCAATAATTAAGTTACATGCAGGGCCATTAATGATGTATTTATCATGTCTTTCCTTTCGGAGCTATTAACACATTCAGTATTAAAAAGGGACTCCATTCTCATCCCTTTCTCATGGTGAGAGACTCATTCAATAACATATATATGCTAGTCCATTTCCTATCAACTAAATAGATTTTGTAAAGATATCACGTTCCTAGAAGAAAATTAAATGTTATGATTATTTAATATTTGGTTCAATATATACACTTATAAATTGAGTCATTTACGTTTCATACAAACATGTAAACTTAAGTATACTGCCGATTTATTATAATCTTTTTTTATTTCGTTTAATTTATTAAGGTCATTTTTTTTATTTCGTCCCAGACCTATAAAACGATAGGAACGATCCTGGGTAGACTGCGTAGTGCCAACTAGAACCCAGTATTACCACTAGAATTTGATGTAGCGGCTGTCGTTTTCCTGCGGTTGATTACTTCACTAAAACTTTTTCTAGAATTAGGAAAATATTCAAGTAGGGTACTTCTTTGGCTTTTTGAATGCAAGTAGCAATTCCGAATCTCATCCTCAACAAGATAATATTGCAAAACATGCAAACCCCTAATTAAATATAAATTAAGTAGGTACCTTGTAGGCTGCGTCCACGTCGCTGTAAACAAAGCAAACCTCGATAGGAGGACGTTCACCAGTAGTGTGCGGAGTCCTGTGGACTTGACCACTTCTGTTATCAGTCTCGTGTTGGTGCAATGGCGTGAAGGCTATGGTGGTCTGCCCACTATCCAGCTCACCCCATCTAAAATATGTCCACCAAAACCAATTACATGTATCATTTATGTTGCTTCTTCTCTAACCAATCGAGAATTAGCAGGCAGAAATGCTTCTTCCATCCTTTTCAATGCTATAGGTCTATGTACACACACCTATGTACAATTTAGGACTATAATAAGTACAAAAGAAAGTAGTGGTGACGAGTTACCTATGAGACTCGTCCAGGCGACGGACATCATACCCAAATGCTTTATTATAGAAAGCCACGGACTTGGCTACGTCCTCCGAGTACACCACCGTGTAGGCAAATGCAGGATTCATATCTGATGCCATTATAGTTACTCAACTCACCTTTAGGATGCGGCCAGTCTGTTACTGTTTCATCTGTTGATCGATTCCCTTGGCTTTTAAGGTTGGAGAAAAGGTTGTCTGGTCTTTTCTATTTTCAAGGGTTGGCTATTGTGGGTTTCTTACACGTGTCCATGTATACATTACACGTGATTTTCATGCATGTTTGGGCTTTTATGAATGCTTGCCTGACCAGGTGAACGCTAACCGGGACAAGCGTCGAAATTTAATTTTAGAAAACCAGAACATGCTGTGAATGAGTCATAGCACTTGTTAGAGATCACACGCCTCCACGAAAGGTCCTTTTTACAAGTTAGATCTTCTATTTAATATTACGGTATTTTATTGTACCCAATAAATTTCAGTTATTTATTTATGTGACTTTCACGTAAGTCGTGCAAAATAAATAGTTGAAATTTTATAAGACAGAGTAATATTAGACAGAAGATCTTTTCTCTCTTTTTACCACGAAGTTTTGTCTGGATTCCTCTACTTAATAAATGGAATCCAAGTCTGATTTGAAAGTCATTTAACTGATCACTTAAATCTAAATGTACAAGAATTTAATTCATTTATGCTCATGAGTTAACTCGTTTGGAGATTCAGCTAGAGCTAATTTAATAGCAATCTCGTTATTATTTTAATTCTTCCTGCAGTATACATTTATGGCTGCTCTGCTTTTGCACGACTACACATTCTTTTACTGTTCACTATATTATGATCTGGTCAAGTAGTAAGTATATTTTGACATAAAAACTAAGAACTTTGGACCGTTGATCCCTAAAAGGTTATTACTATTCAATCGACTTTTATAATAACAATCAAATGATATTGATTCCGCCAGATTTTGGCTGAACTGTACGTTACCGTTTAGATCCATAAATTGGCTGCTTTCTGTGATGAATCCGACGTGAAAGTCCCTGCAAAACAAAGAAGGCTGGTCGGGAGTTGTGTCCCGATTAGCCCCTCCGACGCTCAATCAGTATTTTGTGAAGGTGAGGTTGATGAATGCAGACAAAGGTTAGGTTTTTGATTGCGTACCTCAATCATGGGAGAATTATACCTTATATATGGTTTTGCAGTTAGGTTTAGGTCTTTA
>JANZLF010000009.1:16707321-16739948 GCA_026546835.1 Erythroxylum foetidum
TTTTTATATGCTTTGGTATTTAATGTAGTTAGTCCCTAAATGTACCTAATTATTCATCTAATTTACCTTTTGAAAACCACCCCTATGAGTAAAAAGGATGTTATGTTATCAAGTTTTGAGACCATGCCTGCAATGTTATTAAGTTTTGCACTATGTATAAAAGTATAGATCCATTAACTTCAATTATGCTCTATGCAACATTTATATTGACTTCCTAGAATGTCATCACTATTTTCATAAAATCCATATCCTTTTATTTCCAAGAAACAATGTAACCAGTTGTTGATAGAATATTGTCAATTAAGTTATTGGGCTCTAGTTTTGAAAGCCTCTCTTGAACTTGAAACATTGTTATTGTTTCATTTATTATGAATCTCCATTGAACATAGAATTTTCATCAATTTGTAGGTTCGACATATAGATATAATGTTGTCAACACCTTTACTAAAACTTTAAGTCAAGTAATAGAATTATTGTTCTCCTTTATTTTTGTCTAACTGAAATTGCTTCACCTAAATTTATATGCATAAAATTTATTAATATAAAATGGTTAGTATCTTTTATAAGTTTCAGCAGGGGACACATTTTTTCCAACCTTATTGTTATAAGATTTACCCATCAAGATGTTTCTTTCATTTTTCTTGTCATCTCACAATTCCTCCTCCCTTGCTTAATATGTTTGAATTTCATGATTCTTCACCGTTATCCCTTCTACTAGGCTTTTTAGGTCTTCTCGACTTCTTATTGAGAAAAGAAGGATGACAAGTTGTGCCAAATTGGTCAGTCCCATCTATACACTCTTTAGGAATATTGTTTTCCCCTAAGTTTCTTCTCTAAACTTTGATTGAGAATAAAACTTTTTAGTATTCAAAACTATTTAACTTAATCAGGATAACTCAGATGTCTCAAGGATCATCTCTTAATCATTCAACCATATGACCATATGTTTGTAATGAGTAGGCCAAAATCATCCAACATTGTTCCTTAAGCATAATTCATAAATCAATATATCCTTTAGATATCCATCTTATGTTTAATTCTCAAGCCTTCTTAAGACACATTGATGACTCAAGAAGAATCTTCATCTTCTTTAGAAGATTCGTTAAGATTATTCCTACCCTTTGTATGCCTATTTAATCATGAGGGTTATGTATAGAAGAATATCTCTCAGGCTACAAAGAGATTTTACTTTCAGGAGTTTGAGGTACAATTTAATTTTTTTCTTATATTAATCTATATGCTTTAATTAAATAAATATTATTACATTATAATAGTTTTGCAGAAAGAAATTTTCCTTTTTTGTAGAAAGAAATTTTCTAGGGTTTTGGTTTCGACACGATCATACATAAAATATGGGAGATGCAAGCTCGTACATGTTATCATGATTTTATTGGTGTGATACATAAGACTGGTGTATGGGCGCCTTATATTTTGAAGCAAATATGAAGTCATTAGCAGAAGTATTGGATAAGCCCTGAGGCAATGTCCATCTCAGGGCTTAACTCTACCAACAGAAGTGGAGGCCCGGGAGAAGAGAGTCTTTCGGTACATACAGAAGGATCAATTACCCACCACAAACATGTATAGAGACTTGTAAGTATCTAAACTTGACATTTATATTGTAAATGTTTTACTTTGTTGCATTTCAATTTAAATTGATGAGTGAATGTTAAAATGAAAATATGTATATTATAGATAATAATAATAATATAAATGTCCGATGTCATAGATGGCTGTGTTTAGTTATTTTATTTGTTCACTAGGAGGAAATATCGTAAAAATAAAGGAAACTCTGCCAAAATTTTTATAAAATCTAATTCACATCTAACGTTGTAGGTTAAGCATATAGGAAAAGTCTATGGGCATGCGGCCTATACCTACTAAGATATTTTTACACACTCACACGAAGAAGCATGACAGTGTGACATTCGTGAACAGTCGATGTAGAGAATTAAATGTAAGTAAAATTAATGATTTATTATTATTTCTTAATAATTATCATTTACTAATATAAACATTGCTTCCTAATAAGACAAATACAAGAAAACATTCAATGACATTCTCAGCACGAACAGGCTATTGATGAGACTCAAACATATCTTGATGCAGTGAGTGGTAAACATTATGCAGACATTGACAAGTCAGTTGCAATAGACGATGAGGTACATAACTCAGCTCTGAAATGAGGTAGATGAGTTGAAGGGAAGAGGTAGCACCTCAGACCATCCGCGGTCACCAAGATAATAGGATTGTTGTAGTCCTTTGATTTGAATTACAAAGACTTATTATATACAATTTAATGTTCCTATTATCAATTAGGAAAATTTTTAAATCTATATCATCAATTAACTTTCTGTTTAAATAAATTAAATATATAAATAAATTAGAATATGATGCACAAATAATTCATATTATGCATTATTCATAAAATCATGAAATAAAATTTAATGTTGGAATTTTTATTTTTTTTCAATTTTATTTACCGACTGCATTTTACTTTCTGTCGTTAAAATGAGCTATATTTACCGACAATATTTTATTTTCTGTCAGTAAAATGAACTATATTTACCGACCGACAATAATAAATTGTCGGTAAATATAATAAACCATAGTCTATAAATTGTAATATATTTTCCGACGGAACATTTAAATTGTCGGAAAAATTCACCGACGGATACTATTAACAGTTAACACCATCCGTCGGTAAATTTTCATACAGCCAATTTAACGACGCCTTTTGGCTATCATTAAATTCCATCAGTAATAGACATTTTTTGTCCGTAGTTTTCATTGCTAATTATCCTTTTTCTTGTAGTAGGACACAGAAATTCCTTTCATAACTAGTCCAAGTCTTTTATATATATATATATATATATATCTTTTTTGGTAACTTGTAGAATGGAGAGCATTTCTTCTAATTCACTTCAGAGGCAATATTGCTACTCCACAGCTAAACCAAAAGGCTCTGTTTGATTATCTCCAGTGTAAACTGTAATTAATTTTTATTGAAAAGCTTACCATGATATGAAATATGGTAGCAAACACGTTGGACCACTTGTTCAACGCTGTAATTTGTAAAATGAAATTTTGGTTTCATGCAATAAGGATTTTGCATCATGCATTTTAACATGATACAAATGTATAAATATAGATGGAATACACAAATTTATTTTTATATATAGTTATGGGATCCATCAAAAATTGTATCGATCACCAATTTATTTAGGAAAAATGAAGTCATGTAAGATTAATAATATTAATAAAGAATTAAGACATTAATTGCATAAAATTTGTTTCCTAACAAATCCAAGTCTTTCTTTGTTTTTCTATTCTCCTTACTTATACAATAGAGCAGAGGATTTTGCCGAGAGAGATTTTCCTATAATAAGGCTTGTTAATCAACTTGTGAAATGACAATGAGACGATGAATTATTGTTCAAGAAGTACGAAGATTATTGTTTAAGAAGTACGAAGTCTACTCTAAAATCAGTCAACTAAAGTGATCACTTTAACATCACAGAACTTTTTGATGCTAAATGACAATGACAGAATGAATTATTATTCAAGAAGTATGAAATCTACTCTAAAGTCAGTCAGTCAACTAAATTGATCACTTTAACATCCACTTGGAAAATACGGTTCAAGAAGTTAAGTGGGGTTATTGGAAGAGCAAACACGGTTGGACCACTTAGGAGTGAGTAATGATACCATAATGTAGGGATGAATTATTGTCCATGAAGTATCTAAAGACAGATGTAGAAAGATCAGTATCAGAACATGTACATATCAAAGAGAAGTTACCAAGTCATGATACCAACTTAGTTCAACACTGCAACTTGTAAAATGACAACTATTTTTGTTCCATATAACAAGCTATATTACGATTTGTTTGCCATGGGTTTTGTTTATTTATATCTGATAAAATGATGGGATGGACCGTGACAATTTATTGGCCCATTTGCAGTGATTTTATTCTTATCATTTTTACCTCTCTGTACAACTAGCTTTTATTCACATGTCAGTAGGCAGTTAGGTAGTTAGAATATTTTGATTTCCGCCAATAGTTTGTTATACAGAACAATATAAATAAGGCCCTGTACATACATTACACAGTGAATACAAAGATATTCCCTCGCATTACCCTACAATCCTTACTTTTCTCTGTTTTTCTTCATGGTATCAGAGCCTTACCTCTGATTTTTATCTACAAAGCTATCAATGTCTAATACCCCTGTCAACAGTGGTGTTAGTGCCACAGACCTACCCATGACAAATGAGTATGAGCCATACTCAGTCACCAACACAGAGAACCCCGGTGCTGTTCTCGTCACTACACCTTTTAGTGGCAATAACTTCATTATTTGGAGCAAATCCATGATTATTGCCTTGTGTGCCAATGACAAGCTGTCCTTCATCGATGGAACCTGCACCATGCCCACAGAAGATCCAGTGTTATTAGCAAAGTGGAAGAGAGCTGATAGCATGGTAAAATCTTGGATACTCAATTCTATGATTAAAGACCTAAGTGATGCATTTTTATCCTTTTCTACTGCTAGAGAGCTTTGTATAGAGTTACAGGAGAGGTTTGTCGAAGCTAATGGGCCTTTGCTATATCAAATAGAGAGGGAGATAAGCTCTCTCAAACAAGGTACTTTAACGGTGTCCGCTTACTACATTAAGTTAAAGAAATTATGGGATGATCTCTTTAGCCTAAGTCCCATTCCTATGTGTACTTGTGATGCATTAAGGGCCATCACTGTCAAAGAAAATACTCACAAGCTTGTTCAATTTTTAATGGGCCTTAACGATGAGTTTGAGCATGTAGTTAATCAGATTATGCTAATGGAGCCACCGCCTACTGTGAACAAAGCTTTTTCTATGTTGCAAACGGTTGAAAGACAAAGAATGGTGAATGCTACTACAGACAGCAGTCCAAACATGGCAATGCTAGCTAAGCAATCCAATAACTTCAAGAAAGGTGGCAGAAACAACAACAATTTCAGCAAAGGGGCATACCTCAAAAAGGAAGATAAGTATTGTGAAAAATGCAAGAAGAATGGGCATACCTTGGAAACTTGCTTCAAGATTCATGGGCTTCCAGATTGGTACAAGGAACTTGCTGCACAAAGGGAGAAAGGAAAAGCTAATATGGTTCAAATGGATGAAAGTCCAGCAGAAACAACACAAGAGCAGAATAAAGAAAAATTGTGGAATGCGCAAATATCCCCCAGCATTGCTAATTTCATTCAACAAGAAATAGGCAAAGCATTGAAAGGAAAAGATACAACAGAGGTAAACTTTTCAGGATATCACAGCTATGCAGGTAATGTCACTCATTCTGAGGATACAACATACAATGATTCTTGGCTAGTTGATTCTGGTGCTTCCACACACATGACAACAAATCTCACCCAATGCATTAGTTATACAATTAACAATGCATATGATCCAGTCACTCTCTCGGATGGGACTAAGCAAGAAGTTACTCATATTGGACAATCATGTTTAGGGGACAGAATTTCCCGAATGAATGTTCTACATATTCCTAAATTCTTCAAGAATCTGCTATCTGTGAATAAACTTACTACTCAGAATGAAGTTGCTGCTATCTTTATTTCAAACAAGTTGTTCTTGCAGGACCTTCGGACTAATGATGTTATAGCTGTTGTCAAGGTCGTAAATGGATTGTATGAACTAAGTTCAAAGGCTTTCCTAACCCCAAACCACCTCAAAGGTCCTTCTCTAGAGTTCTACAAGGCTGATAATGTTGTTTTTAGTGTCTCTGTTTCTTTTGATCTATGACATTCTAGACTAGGGCATGTATCCAAGGAAAAATTACAGCACATTAATGAAATAAATGTTTCTGCCCCCATTAAACATGACTGTCAAGTATGCCCTTTAGCCAAACAGCACAGAAAATCTTTTCCTAAACATAAAATACATTCTGTTAAACCTTTTGAACTCATTCATATGGACTTATGGGGACCTTACAGTGTATCTACCATGGGAGGTTCACATTACTTTCTCACAATAGTAGATGATTTTACTAGAGCTACTTGGAATTTCATCCTAAGACACAAATACCAAACCACTCAAACCATTATGCAATTCCTTAGAAGCATTGAGAGGCAATTTGACACTAAAGTGTTAAAAATACAAACCGATAATGGTAAGGAGTTCATCAACCAAAAGTGTACCAAAACCTTCACAGAAATGGGTATTCATCATCAGAGAAGCTCCCCCTATACACCACAGCAAAATGATGTTGTAGAAATTAAACATAAACACTTGCTTCAGATTACTAGAGCCCTTCTTTTCAAGGCCAATTTACCTAAGGGATATTGGGGAGAAGCCCTCTTAACAGTTACATACTTGCTCAACCGAATTCCTACTAAAACCCTTGGTTGGATAAGCCCATTTGAGATACTTCACAACAGAAAGCCGGAATATGAACATCTAAAGACCTTCGGTTGTCTTTCCTTTGCCTTAGATAAGACTCCAGGAAAAACCAAACTAGATCCTAGATCCAAAAGGTGCATTTTCCTTGGGTATTTACCAAATTACAAAGCCTATAGAGTCATGGATCTAGCTACCAAGACAGTATTTGTGTCTAGGTATGTAATATTCTATGAGAATGTTTTTCCTTTCGCAGAAAAGACTACAAATCTTCTGCAAAACCCAGAACCTTTATTTACAAGTTCCCTAACCAACACAAACACAGAATATCCTATGCACATGCCTACCATGACAACCACACAACCTAGTGACCCATGTGACAACAACCCAGATCAAAATTCCTCTATACCTGAAAATGACTTACCAGACAATTCACCAGATCACACCACTTTACCTACAATCCCAACACAAAGGAAGAGCAATAGAACCCACATACCTCCCAAATATCTACAAGACTATGTCCTCCAGGCTTCAGCAAATCCTTCCATTTACCCACTTGAGAATAATATAGCATTACAAGTTCATTGTCCTGCAGGAACAAATGAAGACAGTTTAAGAGAATTGCACATCAAACACAGCGATGCATACAGAAATTTCATAGGTAATGTATCTGAAATTTTTGAGCCCTTATGTTATGAATCTGCAAGCAAAGATGAAGAATGGGTGGGATCAATGAATGAGCAGCTGACAGCATTAGAAAGAAACAACACTTGGATATTGACAGATCTACCAAAGGGAAAGAAGGCAATAACCTCGAATTGGGTTTATAAAATAAAGCATAATCCAGATGGTACCCTAGACAAGCTAAAATCTAGACTTGTGGCAAAAGGTTTTAGCCAAAGGGAAGGTGCTGATTATTCTGAAGTTTTCTCGCCTGTGGCAAAAGTTGTAACCATCAGAATGTTCTTGGCCATTGCTGCCTCCAAACAATGGCCAATACACCAGTATGACATAAATGGTGCCTTTTTGCATAGCTACGAGGAACTGTACATGTTACCCCCTCAAGGTTACACTAAAGCTAAGGAAGGGCAGGTATGTAAACTAATCAAATCTATTTATGGCTTAAAACAGGCAGGTAGGCAGTGGAATAAAGAATTATCTTCCAAACTACATTCAATTGGCTTTACAAAATCCGAAGCAGATCATTGCCTATATACTAAGGGGACTGAAGAAGATTTTATGGCAGTAATCATCTATGTCGATGACATCTTAATAACTGGAGCTAACGAAGAACAAATGAAGTCAGTAAAGCAGATTTTGAATGAAAAGTTCACAATGAAGGATTTGGGATATGCAAAATTCTTCTTGGGAATAGAAATAGCAAGGGAAGAGGCCGGAATGTTACTTACCTAGAGCAAGTACATAAGGGATATCCTTCAAGAAACTAACTTGCTGGAATGTACTCCCTGCACAACACCCATTGTTCTTGGAACAAAATTGACCATTAAAGAAGGTGAGTTACTGAGGAAACCAGAAACATACAGAAGAATAGTTGGCAGATTACAATATCTAGGCTTCACCATACCAGATATCACATATGTAACTCAACAACTGAGCCAATTCATTAGCAACCCGAGAATAACCCACTGGGAAGCAGCCAAACGAGTACTAAAATACCTCAAGGGAACCCAGAATTTGGGGATTTTTTACGCAGCCAACGAAAACCTCACCTTGAAGCCTTTTCGGACTCGGATTGGGGAAGTTGTGTCTTCTCCAGACGTTCTTTAACCGGCTTCTGCATCTTTCTTGGAGGGTCACCGATCTCCTGGAAAACAAAAAAGCAGACTACGGTAAGTCGATCTTCAGCTGAATCGGAGTATAGAAGTTTAGCCTCGACTACTTGTGAGTTGAAATGGATTCTACAATTACTTCACGATTTTAGGGTTAACGTTCGGAAACCCATACCTCTGTACTGCGACAATCAGGCAACCATCTACATCTCGAAGAATCCTGTTTTTCACGAGAGAACGAAGCACCTTGAGATAGATCTACATCTGATTCGCGACTGTGTGAATCTAGGGTTACTTAAGTTAAAACACGTGAACACCAAAGAACAGATCGTAGACTTATTCACTAAAGCGTTATCCGCACGCGTCTTCTCGGGTCTACTTTGCAAGTTCGGAGTCCTTAACCCAACCTCCGACTTGAGGTGCGGATGATAAAATAATGGGTTGGACCGTATGGTCGTATGGCCCATTTACAGTGTTTTACACGTTTTGTGTTATTTTCTTTTCCTCCAAGTACTGTATAGCTAGCATTTCCTTCACATGTCAGTAGGTAGTTAGAGGAAGTTAGAATCTTTTTTCTTCGACCATTAGTTTGTTACACAGAGTAGTATAAATAAGGCCCTGTACACATTTTTCATAGTGAATACAAGTTATTCCTCATATTACCCTACAATCCTTACCTCTTTTGCCTTAATTTTCAAATATTATTTAAAATAATTAAAGTGATCGTGAGAATAACTAAAGCATTAGTTTTATAAAATATTTTCAAAGAGAAAATAATGAAAATCTTTTTTTTGTTCTGATAATGACAGAAGAATAGAATATTTGACTATTTCTAATGTAAAACATATAATAAACGTTCTTCTTATAAGTTGGTATAATAAAAAATCTTATTTACACATAATTTTTATATCCACTACAGTATATTTGAGGTGAAATGGAATTGAAAGGAATGATAAATCGCGAAGCTCTGGGCCGTCTATACCGGGCTCTCGATGGTTTGACGGTTGGGCTTCCGACCGTTGGAGCTGGAAGTGGACTCATTGGGAGTGCACCAGCTCCTCTCCTCTTTGTCCACCCGATCTCAGTCGAGCAACTCACTCATCCTTGATATCCTGGAACTTCTCAACCGGAATTGAACTGTTGTCCATCGGTATGTCTACCGAAAGGGCAACAAATGTGCGGACTGGCTCGCTGCCCAGACAAGCCATTTCTACATAAGGGTTATTTTTTTTGATGTTACACCTATAAGGTGCCATAGTCTTCTTTTAGAAGATATATCGAGTATCTGTTTTCCGCGTCTCGTTTTATAGTCGGAAGTTCTATCTTTCCCTTCTACAAAAAAAAAAAAAAAAGGAATGATAAATTATTGGAACTAGATCAGCCGAGAACGCATGAATTCTTCCGGCAAATTTCCTTCCATATGTAGACTTTTAAAATATTACTTAAACAATATTTAAAAATATTAAACAATATTTGACCTTCTTACATTTGAAACCAATGGGCTTATCATTTATGTGGACCCCAGATTTTAGGAATCGTACGGCTGAGATCCGCTAAGACCAATTTGGACATAGAAAACATAAAAAAAAGCCTTTTACGTCTCTGGTCGTGAATGCCCGACACAAAGTGAATCTCACTTGACGATGGCGATTTCAACCGTCGTTCTTCCCTCTCTGGATCCCTGAACTTGGGACCTGCTCTCGCGATTGTCTTCCAACATGCTGCAGAATTTGAGAGCACAAACCACTAGGGGCTAAATTCGCGCCAAATCTACAGAGAACCATCCTCTGGCCATGCGACTCTGGTTATCCGCAATCGCCCTCTCGAGAGAGGACTTCTTGTGTTTGGTTCGATTCTCCGTCTGCGATAAGTTTGAATTTTTGAATTCTAGAAGCAATGTCCAGGGGTTCTCATGCTCCTAATCCCAGGGGTGTTCTATGTAACGCCGGTGCCGGCGCTGCCGCAGGTGAGTCTGTTGTTTTGACGATGTAACCTTGTGATTGATCTGTATAGTGGAATGAAATTTTGAAGTTTTAATTGTTTCCGTATTAACTTGTGGTTCTGTGGGATTAATTTTCGTACAGGAGTAATCGCTGCTACGTTTGTGTGTCCTTTAGATGTAATAAAGACTAGGCTTCAAGTTCATGGTTTGCCAAAGCTCCATACTGGAAGCATTAAGGGTATGGTGCTATGTCCTTTAGAAATTGAAGGTGTCTGTCTCTTGAGAATTGTTGTTATGGATTTGGTGAATCGTTTGTTGAGGTTAATTAATCATTCTTAATAATGCACAGGAAGCGTTATAGTTGGGAGTTTGGATCAAATATTTCAGAAGGAGGGGCTTCGAGGCATGTATCGAGGACTTGGCCCTACTGTGCTGGCGTTGCTTCCTAATTGGGCGGTATATTATGTTTCCCATGCAATTTAATTTCAGTATGAATTTCTGAAGTAAAAACGATAAAGAAAACAGTGAAACTGCAAATGCTTTACGTGATGACAGTTCTTTTGAATAGCATGTGAGAAGGCTCTCAGTTTGTATAGTGTACATGATTTGCGTGCAAGAATTTTGAACTTTTAATTTTTAATCTAGGCCTATCAATGAATGAGATGCATTTTTGTCATATGTAGCATATTACAATCTTTTAAAGCTCTATTAATGTTCATCTTTGACCTATCTGGAATTCCAAAACTCAATGATAGTTCTCTGTCATCCTCAATGATGAGTTTTATATCAGCAGTAGTGCTACTAAGCCCTAGATTATACTTCACACTTCTTGGTGCCAATGCTTGGTTATTTAGAATACACTTCTATGCTGTTAACAAGCTTTGGAAATATCTGATTCCAATATGATTCTTGAGTAGTTAAAGTGATACTTTTGGTAACAATTGTTAGTGCAAACGTGAAGAAATTTGGACAACTATCATTCCTTGTACACCTAAGCATTACTATGCAACAAGTTTTGTGGAGACGAGTGTTTCTTTTTTTGCTTGTACAATGATTAGATCTATTCTGTTCTGCTTCATAATTCATGAAGTTGGTTAAACATAATTGCCTTTTGGAAACATCAATATCTGGAGCTTTCCATGTTGAGCTTTACCATGAGATATGCTGTTCTAACATTTGAAGACAATTTTTCCTTTTTCGTCCATCTTAACATTATCCTTGCATCGTTATCATCGTCATAGGGCTTGTAATTTTGTTGTTCACTTCTCATTCACTTGACGAATGTGCTTAATTTTGCAGGTTTATTTTACAATGTATGATCAATTCAAAAGCTTTCTTTGTTCCAATGGTTAGTGCTAACCATTTACTTTGATTGGGAAAAAAGCATAGGTGTTTAAAATCCTGTCCCTGATAATCTTAGAATTTGTGTTTCATTCTAACAAAGTGTTAATACACCTTGGGTTTGTGGCTTGTGAAGATGAGAATCATGAGCTGTCAATAGGAGCTAATATGATAGCTGCTTCTGGTGCTGGAGCTGCAACAACAATTTTTACAAATCCTCTTTGGGTTGTGAAGACAAGACTTCAAGTAAGTGTCAAAAGTTGAAATTCTTTTGTCTAATGTGTTGTTTATGGGAAAAGTTTTCTTTAGCATGCCATGCCATGAGTATTTCTGTGTTGTTTAAGAATTTCATGTTAAAAGTGCAAGTACGGTGGCATTATTTGCTGGACAGAATGATACTATGGTTTTATTTGTGGCTCTCTTGTCTAGTTCTTATTGTAATTTCAAAGTAAAAACTTTCATTTGAGCTTTAGGATTGTGCCCATGAGTCGATTATAAAAGATAAGCAGAACAAGTTTTCCTCAGTTGGCTATCCAAGAGACAAATTTTGATTAGAAGAATAGGAGGCAACAAAAAGTTGATGAATGCGAACTATTCTTGCTATTTACAGCGGAGAAGGTGACTGCAATTTGGAAGGTCCTGTGGCACTATCACTAATATTCTAATCCATTTTGTTTCGCTGTGTAGACTCAGGGAATGAGAGCAGTTGTTCCGTATAGGGGTACACTGTCTGCTTTGAGAAGAATAGCTCATGAGGAGGGTCTACGTGGGTTGTATAGGTAATTTTTCACATTATGGATAGCATTTCACTTCAATATAATTTTTAGTAGTCATGCTTTTTCGATTTTGTGGCAATTAGTGGTCTTGTGCCTGCATTAGCTGGTATCAGTCATGTCGCCATTCAATTTCCAACATACGAGAAGATCAAAATGTACCTGGCCAATCAAGGTAATTTTACTTTCATGTTTATTGGTTGGTGAAAATATCAATGAAGAGATGTTGCTGTGACCTCATATGTGGGTGTTGCAGAAAATACCACAATGGATAAACTGGGTGCAAGAGATGTTGCTGTTGCTTCGTCGGTCTCCAAAATATTTGCTTCGACATTGACATATCCACATGAGGTATGCTTTTAATTTTCGAGTTTTAGGTATGAGAAAAATTGTGGAGGCCTAAATTTGTCCCTTTTTTCCCTTTGCAACATCTTGAGATGTCTAAATGCTCTTTCATGTTGAATGTAATACCACCTTTTGAAAGAAGAGGAGTGTGGTGAGAAATTTATATGTTAACTAAACTTGCATATCTTTTAATTAATAGTAGTATTTTCTGTAATTGTACCATGATTTAGGAAATTATCTCAGAGTGTTTGCATAATGTAATAGCTTATTCTGTTGTTATATTTGCAGGTAGTACGATCCAGGCTTCAAGAACAAGGCCACCATTCTGAGAAGCGGTATGCAGGTGTGGTTGATTGCATAAGGAAAGTATTTCAGCAAGAGGGTCTCCCTGGCTTCTATCGTGGTTGTGCAACTAATCTTTTCAGGACCACTCCTGCAGCTGTGATTACATTCACTAGCTTTGAGATGATTCACCGGTTTCTTGTTAGTATGTACCCCCCTGATCCACAGCCCCAGACATTGTGAAAGTGATTATTGCTTGCTTGGGTAGACCAGCTTGCACTACCATAAGTTATGACACAAGAGAGTAGATGGGGGTAGCCTCGCGTCTTGATGATGAAATGTGTTGTGTGGTCTAAATTATCTTTTGTATTTGCTTTTGCTACATCATCAGCATCTTCAAGATACCGAGGCTTTCACCCAGCCTAGAGATTCAGTATCACAAGAAATAGGATTAGGTTATACTGATGGTTACAATTATGTTAAAAATGATTAGTACATTTATTGTGTTCACAACATTTTTTCTGGGGATTGCTGAATGTCAGAACTCCACCCAATTGGACTTCACTGGGTCTGTTTATGATTGGACCAACAAAGACAATCTATCCATTCTCGATTCTTTTTCTATCCAAGAAAATGATTCAAAGCAATAACCAGATGACAGAGGTGACAGGTATGCTGATCTCAGGCGTTTATTGATTTGAACGTCCGAGAATTCCCCAAGACAAGCAAACAAACCCGAAGAATATAGGGAACTTAAAAGTCCAACCATATGAGATGACAGGTTTATTTTCATGTCAGGAAACATAGTTCACCTGCCATGCATTGTCTACTATTACGGTGATGACTAAGAGAGTATCGCATTTAAACGAAATCAGGCCGTAGAAGGGTATGGTTTATGATGGAAAATCATGGAATTAGGACAACTCTTTGACTGATTGCAAAATATCAGTAACCTGATTGCAAGCTCTTTTGAGTATGTACAGAAACATTGACTTGATCGAATTTGGGAAGAAATTGATTTCATTTAGCAAATTAGCTAGCTTGAGAACTTTTTTCACTTTTGAGTAATGACTTGCTATCTACGGGTTTGGGAAGAAAGTTTTGAGACCCCAAATACTTACAGCATTGCTTGGAGCAATAAGGTTGATCCCCAACCCAAAGAGCCCCTCACATTCCGGCCCGACGAAGTAATTGAGAGGATGTAAATCAGGTACTCAGCGGCCCTCTAAGGAGTAGGTGACCAACCCACAGGCTTACAAGGAGCCCACTCTCAAAGCCCACAAGGGACTCAAGAATGTTGCTCCCATACTGCAGACCGTGGGATTCGAACCGTGCACCTTGGAGCAACTCTACCCTTCCGGAACCAACTGAGCTACGCCCATTTACAACATTGCTGATTCTTAGGAGAGAAGGTAAAAGAAGTCCTAAAGCAAAATTTTAGTTGGGTAGTCCGAATCAAGGGACCTGTATTGTTTGCTTCCAGCTGAGAGAGACTGAAAGAAAGGGGATTAGGAGGAAAACTCAAATCATTTCATAACCCAGTTGTCCAATCATTAACACGTTTCCATGCTGGTAACATAATTCAACAGAGACATTTGCCCATCTTCTTGTTGATAAACCAACTTTTACCATGAGAATAAAAGAACAAAAAGCTCGTTTTTCCCTTTCAGTTATCACCTTTTACTAGGTTTTATGCATGGTTAGTATGTTCATTTCCATCCGAAATGTATTACCCAGTTAGACGCCTTTCAATGTACAACGTATTGCATGGATAGGGACAATTAATAAAGATTTGGAGATTGAAAAGTAATGCCACTCGAAAGTTTTAGGACTAAGACGACGATTTGAAAGATATTCCATACATTCATCACTAAATGCACTTGTAATTGTCCCAATAAAGCAGACAAGTGTTCATAATTAGACAACTCATTAACCCCAGAAAGAGCATCCTATGAAATACTCCTTCAACATATCACCAAAAAATCGAATAAACTACAAGTACTGAATAAGGGATTTGAGGAGTATGCTTAATTTGTAGTTACTATTACATAAATCCACTAAAGGAGGACAAGGGAGAAGAGGGAAGTTTAAGTACCACACCCTTTGTCAATGTACTCAGCATATGATCGGTTAAAAAACATAGGGCCATACCAGTAAAAGGATATTAATTACCGTCCTCTCCTATGCTTGAGAATTATTCATTGAGGAAGCAAGTTGCTCAATTCATTATTAAAAATGATAGAAAAGATAAAGATACAAAAGCTATGATGCTCCTTTTCCTTTCTTCATATCTTAATGTCTATGATTGGGATCAACCTAAAATGTTGCAAGAACCAGCACTTGAGCTTGCAAACTCATTAGCCTAAGGTTAGCGACTAACAAGTCCTAAGTTTGAGTCTGGACAGCAAACTGTCCTTTCTTGAATGTAAAGGCTTGACCTTTTTCATGTAAGAATTTCTATGCCATTCTCCACTACATCTCTTAGTTGGAGTTTGCTGGTTGCTCATGCCTTTGCTTTCCAAGTGGGGCTGCTATAAATATCCTTTGTTTTTTTTTTTCTCTTCTTTTTGGCATTCTGTCCAGCCTAGAGTAATAATTACAATGATGAGAAATGCTTTCACTTTGCCATTAACATGGGATACTGTTCTTTCTTTAACATGCATGATGGACAGTCTTTTTTGTTCTTTCTTTTTACATAAGAAAAGTATATAGGTAATAACCCTGTTCGCTGCCTCGGATCCCTCGAGAATACAGCTGAAAGCTTAAAGGGTATCTATCGTGATCTATCTTCATTTTAGTAAGTAAAGCTATTAGTTATAGTGATCTAACTCGCAGATTTCCAAGTTAACTAAAAGCAACTCAGGTTTGTTGGTCTTCCAACCGCCCTACATTTGTAAATGGATAATTCCAACCATTTTTCCTGTGAATATGTTATTTCCTGTATTCTTGATGTGTGTTTCTCCTATATATATGATGTGGGTTGCCATCGTCACACATGTCATGAACCTCCTGCATCAGAAAAAGAGCCTGAAGAGTCGAGATATGTGGGTTCCCCAAGCACGTGAATTGGCACCTCAAATACTGCCTGTAAAGATAATCTTTCCTTAATTTCCTCCCCATCTCCAATTATATTTGAACGTGTTCAACTCTTACTTTTTGGTGCTTGCATCTATGACATTGGCTGATTTTGGTTCAAATATACCTGTAAAATAATAAAGGCACGCCGGAGGTTGATTTCCGCTAGACCTTTCTGACGCTCAAGTCAGTTTTTTGTGAGAGTTTTTGTGGTTGGTAAATAAAGAAAATAAGGTTCTTAAAAGTCGTACCTTTTTCATAATGACGTAATAAATTTATATGGTTAATACTTATAAGAATTAGGTCAATCCTCAAAGGATGAATCGATTATGTCATGCGTCGTTCTGAGTCTGAATTTGGGCGTAGTACGATCGACCCAACCAATCATCAATTCAAATGCACTGGGACTTGTAAGATTACGAATTGGCCTATAGTTTGATTTATACATACTGTATTAAGTAGCAAGAGGCAGGGAAAAGATCCAATAGCCAAGTGACACCTATGACATCTCGCGGGGGTCTTTACATTCACCAAACTACTAAAACATTCCGCAGAAGACAATAGCTCGGCCGAAACGGCCCGTAAAATGGGTCCGGGTAAGCCCGTGCCACGTGGGCCATTCAGGAATCCGAACCTGGCTGGTTTCGTCCCGAGCCTAAGATTTGAAAATTTTCGAACGTTAGATCTCCTCCTCTCCCCGTCGCCTGCTATGACTGATTCACTTACTCATGCTTTTTACTAATAATTATTTTTAAAAAATAAGTAATAATATTCCAGTCCAGTCCCTTTTATTGCTTAGGCTCGAAGATCATACAAGTAATGTCATGAACTGATGCGGTTAAGATTTGATGATGATAATAAAGGACTCAGCTGTTTGGCAACCGTTTTCAACTACCATTTTGGTTTTCTGATTGATACACTTTGCCTAACACACTGGAGCTTTTGATGTATGTTTTGCTGCTTCAAAGTGCGGATTAAAGATTATGAATGCATTTTTTTTGGTTTATATATGCAGTCCGTAACAGGGCCGTTCCTATCGTTTTATAAGCTCGGGGCGAAATAAAAAAAATGACCTTAATAAATTGAACGAAATAAAAGAAAGACCCTAATAAATCGGCAGTATACTTAAATTTACATGTTTATATGAAACATAAATGACTCAATTTATAAGTGTACGTACTAAACCAAATATTAAATGATCATAACATTTAATTTTCTTCTAGGAACGTGGCATCTTTATAAAATCTATGCAGTTGATATAAGAAATGGGCTAGTATATACTGCGACTTGATTGACCAATGTTATTGAATGAGTCTCTCACCATGAGAAAGGGATGAGAATAGGTCCCTTTCCAGTTCTAAATATATATTAATAGATCCGAAAGAAAAGACATAATAAATGCATCATTAATGAGCCTGCATATTACTCAATTATTGGGTTTGTGCTGTTATCTTGTGGGCAATTCTTTTGAAGCTTAATTTTATGACTGATTAATATTCTTTTATTTATATCTTTAAAAAAAATTACCATAAAATTAGAGGCCTCTCTTCATCATGGGCCCTGAGCAGGTGCCCTGCTGGCCCTTGCCTAAGGCCGGCATTGGTCCGTAAGGTTTTCTGCTTTGTGAGAATTTGAGGAGGAGGATTATATTGTACGCAGTTTTTCCTTTGTATTTTTATAAAGAGATTATTTCTATGACCTAAATTTGTAATCTTATCAGTGCCAATCTTGCCATTTTATAAGCACTGTGCAAATAAAAAATAATTTTATTTTACCTTTTTTCCTTTATGATAATCAAAAGTAGGCTCTTATAAAAAATAAAAGAGGTAAAAATAAAGGCCCTTTTGTTTTCTTTAAAAAAATCAAGACCTTTACAAAAAACAAAATAAAATAAAATAAAACCCTTTTAGTTGCAATTTTTATTCTTCATAAAGTTAGGCTCTGAGTAGGTGCCCTGTTTGCCCTTACTCAAAGCTAGCTCAGGATCTTATGATAACAAAAGAACAACTTTACTAGTTGATATAATGTTTACCCTGTTATGAAATTATGGATGTGATTTCTTGAATTTAATACATGCAGACACAAAATAAAGTTTATAGAGATTGTTTTGGCAATCAATAATAGATTTCTCTTTCTTGCTGAGGAGAAAAAAGGTAAAATTTGTTGTGTACATGTTAAAACGTACATGAACAATGGGTAGCTTAGCTAGTTCAAAATGGTGTAATTAAATATTATGCAGAAACGCATGGTAAGGTTGGTATCATCATAATCACAAGGCTTTAGCAAATCTACGTGATAAAGCTTTGACGATGTTTCAATATTAATGTTCATGAACCAATGTCACTCTGAAAAGGAAATTAACAGATTCCATCTTTGGCGATGGACATAAATTATTAGGCCTAATAAGCATGTAACTACGTACACATACTTTGTATCATTGTTAGGTTATAGTTGATGGGATCTTCAATTAATTTTATCTATCAATAATGTCTCTAAAATTGGAATTGTTGATGAAAATGCTACACATAACATTTCATAGATTAGAACATAATGTAAGAGTGAAGCAAAAGAAAGGTGAAAAGGTCTGCCTGAGCCTTCAAACATGATATGTTTATCTCATGATCCCACCGAAATTGAACATTTGGATTGTGAAGAATAAACATATTCAGCAGTCATGCATAACAACATCAAAGAAATGGACAAACCAGCCGTCCGCTTTTGGTTGAAATTGAATGCTTCAATTTTGAATTCCAATGGAGGGACCGGATACCCAACACAATTTTGTAAAAGAAAACCTTCCACTCCAAAAATAACGTACTTATAAAATTTAGTAAGGGACTCTTTTGGCTTAAGTGAGGTCACGGGTTCAAACTGTCCTCATGTATGCAGTCGTTTAAAATTTAGGGTCAGAACTTTACTTCCAAAAGAGACTTACCTAACTCGAGCGAGGATTAGTATGAAAGTAAATGACTTAAAGGTGTCTTCTCATAATTGGAACTCTTACAAGACACCTCCTGGAAAAA
Organism: Erythroxylum foetidum; assembly: GCA_026546835.1. Lineage (NCBI taxonomy): Eukaryota > Viridiplantae > Streptophyta > Magnoliopsida > Malpighiales > Erythroxylaceae > Erythroxylum > Erythroxylum foetidum. The sequence goes on from JANZLF010000009.1 coordinate 16,726,289, forward strand.
ATAAAAAAAGACATCTTTTTTTATTTTCTTAATTATTATATTTATACCTCACACTTATGATTATGACAGGCAGTGAAGTTTTAACGAGTTTTTCAAAGGATGGTGGAATAAAGATCACTATTCGGTTACAGAGCGTGACGATCACGCCCCAAGACTTTACCAGCTCCACCTTGGTAAAGGTGCACGCGCCGAGTATGGCTTCTGAAAAGACTGGGCAGTTACAAGGGGAGGTTGGGAGAGCAGGTATGGGAGAGAAAGAGATAGAGAGAGAGAGTGTGCGTGGTACGTAGAAATGAGTACAAAGCACGTACAGAGATATTTAAGTATGGGAGATTAGTGTATTGTATGTAACTAAGTAGTTGAGTAGACAATGAGGAACGTGGGAGATGAATAAAGAGATTTGAAAAGAGAAAAAAAAGAAGAAGGCAAAAGGCAAATCCAACACACCGCAAAATATCATCATCTCCCTCCCCCTCTCCTCCCTTTCTCATTCTCTCAATTTGAAGCCCATTTTTCTGCTTGTTGGTTCGGGAGGTAGTTGTTGTAAGTTTGTAGTATTTTGTTGAGGAAACAGAATATAAACAGAGCGTTTCTTCTTCTTGTTGATTGTTTGTAGGGGCTGTCGTTTGGTAGGAAGGAATGGAGGAAGGAGGATTGTCGTTTTCGGTGGCGGCAGTGGTGGAGGATGTTCTGCAACAGCACGGCATTAGACACAAAGATGTTGATTTAGAGTCTAGAAAAGCTCAAGAAGCTGGTATCCTACATTTTTACTTTCTTTTTTCTTCTTATTACATATCAATTTGCTTGATTCGGGATGTTTCATTACATGGAATATACATTTTTTTTTTTGAGAAAACATTTATGTATCCTTTCTTGATGAAATTAACTGTAGCGTCAAGGAGATACGAAGCAGCAGGGTGGTTAAGAAAGATGGTCGGAGTAGTGGGAGCTAAGGATTTGCCGGCAGAGCCTTCGGAGGAGGAGTTGAGGCTTGGATTGAGAAGTGGGATCATTCTATGCAATGCTCTTAATAAGGTCCAATCTGGAGCTGTGCCTAAGGTGCGTGAATTTGTACAGATATACATGTATATATATGCAATTAACCCAATCCCTTGTAGATTGTTGTAGTTATTAGATAAAAATTTATGGGGTATTAAAAAAATTGATTGCTTCCAGGTGGTTGAAAGTCCTTGTGACGCCGCGCTTATCCCGGATGGAGCAGCATTGTCTGCATTTCAATACTTTGAAAACGTGAGGAATTTCCTTGTGGCTGTTCAACAGTTGGGGGTTCCTGCTTTTGAAGCTTCTGATCTTGAACAAGTATGTCTTGCAATTTGCTATAAGCAAATCTCTTCTTTATTCCTTTAGTTTTAAAATTGCAATTTGTATATACCTGTAGTTCTAAAGCTGAGTTGTGTTTTGTTGAGTTTTTAGCCTAAACTTGCCAATATGTTGTTGTCCTCTTTCTGCACAATCTCAGGGAGGAAAATCTGCCAGGGTTGTGAACAGTGTTTTGGCACTCAAATCCTATCATGAGTGGAAACAGAGTGGTGGAAATGGAGTATGGAAATTTGGAGGAACGGTGAAACCTACCATGACCACAAAATCATTTGTGAGGAAAAATGCAGAACCATTCATGAATTGTTTGTCAAGGAACTCACCAATGAATGAGAAATCATTGAGTGCCCTGCCCGCGGAGCTTGATTCCAATAAAATGGTTGGTACACTTAGCTCTTAGGGTTGTGGTTGTGCTTGAGCTTGGACATAAAGGAATTCAAATTTTTATAACTGTCACAGTCCACTGGTTCATGGAGCATGCTTGTTCGTCCTCTGTTGATGGATAAAAAGCCTGAAGAAGTTCAAATGGTAAGAGATTACACTTTATATTTTTTAATATGACTTGGAGATGGAGCATCTGTTGATCAAAATAAACTAATTAAGAAGTGAATGTAATAGCAAGTGCAGCAACTTTTACACAACTAGTGTTCTGTTTTTGGTGCAGAAAAATTAGCTGTCCTTGTATCACTATATTTTCTCATTTCCACTCCCTGATGAAAAGTATTTGCATTGCATCGTAACTCTATAGTTGCATCTTAGTGTGACTAAGTGCTGTAGCTTGCTTTTGTTTCCATTGCTTCTAACATTGCCTTATGCCGTATCCACTTGCAACAGTTGGTGGAATCAGTTCTCAGTAAGCTTGTTGATGAGTTTGAGCATAGGATCGCAAACCAATGTGATCTGGTATGCTGAATTTTAACTTTCTTTCATAAGAAGGAAATGGAATTCCATCAACACCAATTAATTGTTATCTTTTTCTGTAATTTGAAGGTTAAGGCTACTCCTAAAAACAACACTTCTTCACAGGGAAATAAGTTTTCCTTCAAATCTGCATTAAAAACTAAAACGGTAAGTCTCCTTGATCTGCATAGCCCCAGCTGGTTATGAAATTTTACTTTGAAGCCATCGATATATCGTTTGTACTTCATATTTTCTTCGGTTTCTGATTGATGAAGAGTGAAGAGATTAGCAATGAAGTGATCAAGAAAGAGGAACTTTCTCGCAAAATCAAGGAGGACGAATCACAAAACCAAACTTTAAAAAAGCAGATGGTCTTTGATCAACAGCAAAGAGATGTCCAGGTATGCTATTTGTGCTATATATCTTTCTCTGGCTCTATAAGCAACAAGACTGCCTAAGATAATCTTTCTATTGTAGGAATTAAAACATTCACTTCGTGCAACAAAGGCTGGTTTGCAGTTTATGCAAATGAAATTTCATGAAGAATTCAACAATCTTGGTAAGTTTTCTAATTTAGACTTTGTTTTGTTTTAATCTCTCTGTGCTTATCATTCCAGCTCCTTTTGCTTCATTTTTGGTGGATCTTGGTGGGGAAGGCAAGACACAGAATTACTATGATGCTTTGAACCTGAGGTTCAAACTTGTTACTTTCTTTACAGGAATGCATATTCAAGGACTAGCTCATGCAGCTTCGGGTTACCATAAGGTCCTCGAAGAAAATCGTAAGCTTTACAATGAAGTGCAGGATTTAAAGGGTAGGCTACTATTGCAAAAAATCTATTGTGGAACTTATATCTGAGCTTTTTTTCATAAAACCTTCATACTTTGCTTCCTTTGAATAGGTAGCATTCGGGTTTACTGTCGAGTGCGACCATTTTTATCGAGACAATCAAATTTTTTAAGTTCCGTGGACAATATAGAAGAAGGCTCTATTGATATAAACACCCCATCAAGATATGGCAAAGGACGCAAGTCCTTCAGCTTCAACAAAGTTTTTGGCCCAACTGCAACACAAGGTTGGCTAGAATTTCATCAAGAGTTATTCTTGGCACAAATAAAATTATATGAAGCTTAAATGATTCATTAAATTGCAGCGGAGGTCTTCTCTGACATGCAGCCTCTGATTCGGTCAGTTCTGGATGGATATAATGTTTGCATTTTCGCATATGGTCAAACTGGATCTGGAAAAACATATACAATGGTAAAGCATTTAAGATATATATGTAGCTCATTATGCTAGAAAATGTTGTGGTTGCTTAATAGTATGCCAAAATGTTTTGTTGTCATACTTTCAGACAGGACCCAAAGAACTTAGGGAGGAAAGCCTTGGTGTGAATTATAGGGCATTGGGTGACTTGTTTCTTCTAGCAGAGCAAAGGAAGAACACTTTCCGCTATAATGTTGCAGTTCAAATGATTGAGATTTACAATGAGCAAGTCAGGGATCTCCTTGTGACTGATGGAAGTAACAGAAGATATCCTTCAAAACTATACAATTCTTGTTATGCATGATATATCACTTTAGCTTGATTTCATGATGATTTCCTCTTTTAATTGATAAGTATACCAAGTATTTGAAACTTCATCTGAATGTGTGAAGTTGCACATAAGAAAGTCATACTTAATTCAGTGACACATTAGAAATCCGCAATAGTTCTCAGAATGGTCTAAACGTACCAGATGCAAACCTGGTTGCAGTGTCATCAACATCAGATGTAATTGATTTGATGAACGTTGGACAAAGGAATCGTGCTGTTGGTGCTACAGCATTAAATGACCGAAGCAGTCGTTCTCACAGGTGGGTTCTTGTCTTTTGTCTGTTCTTTGCACAATTATATATTCCAATGCTTTCAGCCAGTGTAGCTTATAGTCTTAGTGGAAATGTAGCTGCTTGACTGTTCATGTTCAAGGAATAGACATGACATCTGGGACTATTCTTCGTGGCTGCATGCATTTGGTTGATTTGGCGGGTAGTGAGAGGGTGGACAAATCTGAAGCCACAGGGGATAGACTTAAAGAAGCACAGCATATTAACAAATCTCTCTCTGCTCTAGGTGATGTCATTGCATCACTTGCGCAAAAGAATCCTCATGTCCCTTACAGAAACAGCAAGCTTACACAGTTACTACAAGACTCGCTTGGTAAGGTCCAAATGGCATAGTTGAACTAAGATTTTCTCAGTTCATTCTTTTCAGAGAGCAGTGGCCAATTGTTGCTTTGCTATTCTTGTTTCAGGAGGGCAAGCCAAGACACTGATGTTTGTTCACATAAGCCCTGAGCTTGATGCCATTGGTGAAACAATAAGTACGCTCAAATTTGCAGAGCGGGTAGCCACTGTTGAACTTGGTGCCGCACGAGTGAACAAAGATGGTGTAGATGTTAAAGAACTCAAAGAACAAGTTAGTGCCTCTTTATCTCTAGCTTTAACCTTCTATAATTCCCTCACTTCACGATTAACTTTCTAATTGACATACTAGCCACCTGAAGTTGATTTTATTGTCTTTCTTTACCTCCAGATTGCAAGCCTTAAGGCCACACTGGCGAAAAAGGAGGGTGAGCCAGAATACCTTCAATATTCTGCATCTGGTAATTCTGACAGCTATAGAAGGAAAGAAAGTGACTTTACACCTTTCAATCCCAAGCAGCAATGTGGAGATTTGACTGATACCATTGGCTTCAGGCAACCCATGGGTGAAGTAGGCAACATAGAGGTGAATATTGCTTCACTGTGATCAGTGGGTTGCTTTGTCTTTTTACAAGCTTTCAGGTTAATATATTTGAGCATTTGCAAATGTTACAAGCCCTGTAATTATTTCACTAGATTCAGAAACTAGCTTGCAAAAGGTCTTCGCGAGAAGTGTTATCCCTTGTGAGCTTAGCAGCCAACTGTTTCGAATAGTTTCCATTTTCTGTAATATGAAAGAGTAAAATCCACACATTTTGATAACTAAACCAATTATATTCTTTGAAGAAGGAATCCATATTTGGTTCTTCTTTTGGATCTTATCCTATGGCATTTAGGGTGCTAATTCAGTCATAATCTTTACACTTAGCTGCTGTTATTATTTACATAACGAAATAACTAATATCATGCATATACGTCATGATAAATTTTGACTAATTTTGAGTTTTGTGCAGGTTAATTCAAACTCTAAATTGCTGCAAAAGAGGCAAAGTTTCGATCTTGATGAGCTGTTGGCTAATTCACCTCCATGGCCTCCGGTCATTAGTCCTAGCCAAAATTATGGGGAGGACGAGAAGGAAATGGGATCTGGCGAGTGGGTGGATAAAGTCATGGTGAACAAACAAGAAGCCATAAACAGGGTTGAAAACTCAACGGGAGGTTGGGAAGCTGATAATGGCCATTTGCCTAGTGTCTTTTACCAAAAGTATCTGTCAGATTCTACCAAAAATTTCCCTGAGCAATCCTATAACATTTTCATGGGTAACAACCGTTTGAAGGTTGCTACAACAGACGACCTGGATGATAATCTAGATGCTGTCACTAGCGACTCATCCGAACCTGATTTATTGTGGCAACTTAATCAGGCCAAACTTACCAGCTTAACCAATGGAATTGAGTCGAAGGCCAAAAAGTCATTCTCAAAAGCAGCAAAGAACCAAGACTTAAGGTGCAATTTTGATTATTGTTTTGTAATAATCCTGTACGCTGATTACTATTTGATGCAAGTGATCTTAACATTTTCCCTGACCAAGCTTTCAACTTTTGTAGGAACTTGAATACAATGCTAGGCCCTTCACCGTCAAGGAAACCAAATGGAGTTCGAACTACCTTGCAAAGGACTGGAAGGCATCCACCTCTATCTGATGGGATGCGCAAAATCGGTAACAGAAAGTAGGAATTTCACTAGCCACGTCGAGGAAAAGAGGTTTCAGATTTTTTTTTTTTTTTGGCTTATATTATATGTGTATCTACGATTTTTTTTCTTTTTTTGGCTTATATTACGTTGATTTTTCAATTTCTTTAATTTTTTAACTTGTAAGGTTTACAAAATGTAGCTAAACTGAGCAATAATTCCAGTTGCTTCCTGAGTTGCCTGCTTTATGCTACCAGAGAAATTCGCATCTTTGAACTGTTGCATTAGACTTGAAGAAGAAATTTATTATTCAGGAATAATTATGAATTTGTATAGAATAAAATATGTGTTTTGCCTTTTATTTCTATTTAGAAATAACTTGTTTGATGTTTTTCTTTTTATTTACATTTAAATAAGTTGACTGTTAATTTCAGTAGACCCTCAAAAATTTAGATTAATTTATAAAAAATATTTAAAAATTTATTGAGAAGTTTTGTAGGAAAGTATTGAGAAGTTTCCATCAACTAATAACCTCTTTTTCCCACTTAAAAACGTATAAAAAGAAGGGAAGATTATGTATAAAAGTCCAAATATAAAACAACGATGAAAAAGAGGTTCTTCCTATACTCGTTAAACAACGTTGAATTAGATTTACACCTAAACGGGGAAAATTAAAAGAGCTTCGGATTGCCTTTACTCACGTTAACCTCTAGGAATCGATGATTTCCTTTTTGCAGCTTCCAATTTCTTCATTTCCCATTATTTGCTCCCAGTATCCAATGTATTATGCCAACTTATAAATCTTCCTTTTTGTTTTTCTTCCTCTCCTTCCATATCCCATGCATACATGGTCCTAGGCTTAAGATATTAACAAGAATATTTCATCAGAAAATTCTTTTTTATCTTCATGTAGCCACTGTATAAATTTAACATAAGTTAAAATTGAGTTCTATAGGTGACAATTGCAGCCACTAGGGGGTAGAAATTATGCCGCAAAGGAAGACTTTAACATAAATATATAATTACAAAAAAAATTTGAAACTTCGTTAAAATTTTCAATTATAGTCCAAACTTTAAAAAATAAAAATAAAATGCTCAAATTTTTAATTTTCCAATTCTAGTCTAACGTTATCTTTACTGATGTGGTAGTATCACGTGTACAGAGACCCTCATTAATAAGACACGTCAGTAATGGCTAAGATTCAAAATCCTACTTAGTTAAACGATCTCATTAATCAATTTAATAGGTTTGAGATCTTGTCATTGTCTAGATCATTCTTGTCGCCTTCAGCGCCACCGGGAGCAACAAGCTTGACTATTTTTCTCACTGGAAGACTGGTCAGGTGGTTGGGGGAAGCGTTATCAGAGAGTTGACGACAAGAGGACCTGTGATAGTGAATGCATCGTTGTTTACCAACGTTGTGTATGAGCGACTTCCTTTGGATGAAGATGAGTAGTTGCAGATGTAGAGTGGCAGCAACAAAGGAGGTGGAGATGCTGGTGTTGGAAATAGCCCTTTCCTTGAAGCTAGTTCAGGAGGTCATACGTTTTTCAATTTACCTCCCAATGGGCAGATGGGCCATGAATTCCGGAGGTAGGCGATAGACATTTAACTATCCTACTTGTTTTCTCGAGTATCACAAATGCACTGGTCGTCTTGTAATTTACTTGGTATCGAACCCCACAGGAATTGTGTAGTCACCTTAGTATTTTAAATTAAACTTTGTTTGAGCAATTAGTTAATGAACAATTAAAACAATCAAAGTAGCAATTGAGAGAAAAAAAAATCATAGAATTAAGGTTACCACAAACAAGAGGAATCAATGGTGAAATTGGAAAAATCAAATTACTAAAGTTAGGATTACCCTTACTGCCCCATGCAATCTTTCAATTTTTGTCAATATGATAGTGTTTAGTCCTAAGTATTTTCTAATGTCTTACCACTTTCTCTCTCAATACTTGGACTAAACAATTCCAAAGTAATGATTAAAATCTAGTATGTGATCTCTTAACCTCCATTCCTAAACTAATCGTTAATTAGATTTGATGACCATTTTGGACATTTACATCGCATCCCATATCTCTATGTAAATGATGAAGTAACTTGATAAATGGAATGTCCTACATGATGCCCACTCTCATCGTACACTCACAATATATTTCTCAGCTCCATATCTCTATATAGACTAAGCATGAGCATCCAAATACCATAAACACACATAAATGATCATATCATTGCACAAAAGTGAAGTCTTACATGGGTTAAGTAAGGATAATCCTAAAATAGCCTAGCAATCCATCAAACACAACTCAATCATCATCAATATAGGTTCCAAACTTCTGCCTATACAATAAACAAAAAAAAAATCAAAGAAAAAGACGATAAAAAGATAGGAAAAAGAAGCTTATTGTATGAGGAAACAAGTTGGAAATCTGGACAACTTTGGTTTAGCCTTGGAATCCTTAGTGTTCTCCTCCAATGTGCAACTTCAAATGCCAACTTTCTGCTTCTCCTTTGTTCAGCTAAGTTTTACCATGACATTCCCCTATTTTTGGCCCGCTTTCTCTGTTTTTATGCAGCCCTAAATCACTCATCATGTGGGTGGTAAATTAGACCTCAATAACTGTCCTTTTTGCTCCTCTCTCTCATGTTTTTGGTGGGTTTTTCCCCTTATGCTAACCCACTCACGTGTTTTCTCTTATCCTAGTCTGTCCTCCTGATTTTATACAATTAATGGTTCTTAAAACATGGCTGGCACAAGAATTTTGTGCCAACCAAGTTTATAAGTCATGAATGTGATAATGTTTGGTAATTTCCTATTATAATGTCCAACTTTTATTCTATGTTTCCTTCACTCAATTGCACCATTTAACCTGCAAATAAACTATGAAAATAAGCATTTAATCGCGGCTTAACACATGAAAATTAATACATAAAATAACAACATACATAATGATACTTATGGATGCACACATTGGATGCAATGGTAAGGTTAACCACCAACTTACAAAAAATGTATATACAAATGTACTAGAACATAATTAAACACTAACATGGCCACATGCGACGTAAAAATACCTAAAACAAACATAACATGTGCATAATCATGCAACATTAACATGAAAAACCTAGTTCACATGTACTTTCCATGCAATAGTCACACATAACATATATGTAAATCCACACTTATCAACTCCCATACATTTGAATTTTGTCTTGTCCTCAAGCAAAATAAAACACAAAACTAAAAACGATTCACAACACAATGTACATATTACACAAACCATGCACACTCGTAAAACCTGCAACTATATGATAGTGGCACAAGGACGATAATCTTAAAGAAATCTTTCAATCTCAAACGCAATCATCCAACATAATCCAACATTTTGACTCATTCATTCATGTTCAAATGGAACGAAATAAATATATAAGTTAATCAAGATAATTATATCTTATCCCTAGATTTATGTCACTTGAATAAATGCATTTATGAATATCAATCAAATAGAAAGGTATTCAATTACTGAGTCGCCCCTATGAAAATTATAGCTATTATATAAAGATCGGTAGGCTTTTATTTCATTAACACTTTTTTTTATTATTAAGCTTAGCTAGCAGGTCATTCTAGCCTTTTGACACGAAGGAAAACATTTGTAATGAATGGCCCCTGGTTACTCAGTTATATCACTCTTCATAGCCAGCTACTAGCTCTATTCTTAACCTTTTTTGGGCCAACGAGATAGCTATTCATTTAAACACAACGGGATAGCTATTCATTTAAACACACTTCTTTTTTTTGTTCTTTGTAGCTTTTCAATTTTGATTAAAGACTACTTGTAATTTCCTACCAGTTTAATTGATTCTAAACGTTAACACATCCATCATGTAACATCAAATGTAAAAATAGGTTCTATATCCTAATTCACATGTATATTTTCCTCAATTCTCAATCAATCAAAATTCATAAGCCAAGATACTTTCATATGCTAAATAATCACATATAACATTAATTTCATCCTTATCTGACAATGCCATTGATTCGCTATCGATAGTGACATATAATGTAAACGTACATAAGACTTGAAAGACAATTATGCATATTGACACAAAATCATGCAAAATCATACAAAATAGGAAAAATTTGGGGAGTTAAATAAGACACATAATATGCAATGCAAAATTGCATACCACTCTCCCAAACTTAAACAACACATTGTCCTCAATGTGTGGAAATGGTGCACAATGAAACAATCAAATATACAATTCACATACAAAAGAAGAAATTAAAAAAAAAGATAAAGGACACGAGAAAGCTTATTTAATGGGACGATAGTAAAGGTAGCATTGTTGGAAAGTGTACTCCCTCAGCATAGCTCCCTTGTTCTTGTCTTTTGTCTTACAACAGGCACACATGAAATTTAAAAACATTAGTGAAATAAAACACAAAACATAAAACACACCAAACTATAAAAAACTGATGCTAGTTTTTATAGTCACTAGCAAGACTCTTTAGCCTATGCTTGGATCACTGGAGGGATTGAAGAGATAGCTTCTCTCGTTCTTTGGGCAATTAGCCGTCAAAACAAGGCTTACAGTTGTAGCCATTCACTTTAAAGGTTTCTCCATGCTCAGGTTATAACTCTAACGCTCCAGATGGATAAATTTTAACTACTGTAAAGGGGCCACTCCATTGAGATTTTAATTTTCCTGGGAACAGATGAAGTCTTGAGTTGAATAGTAAAATAATATCCCCTGCATGGAAGTCCTTTTTCTTGAGATGTGCATCATGCCACCGCTTTACCTTTTTCTTATACAAATTTACATTTTTGTAAGCTTGCAACCTTAATTCTTCCAACTTATTCAATTGAAGCTTTTTTTTCCCTGATTGCCTTTTCATCCCAGTTTAGGCCTCTAATTGCCCAATACGCCTTATGTTCCAATTCTACCAATAAGTGACAAGCCTTTCCATAAATCAACCTAGAAGGTATTGTACCAATGCTTGTCTTAAATGATGTATGGTAGGCCCATACTGCATCATCTAGTTTATTATCCTAATCTTTTCTTAAAGAGTTACAGTCTTTTCTAAATTTTTGTCAGCTGACCAGATACGAAATCACTGGTGCTCGATCTAGTGGTCTTTTTATGGGGATTTTTTTATCGCAATACTTGTTTGGGGATGGTATGGTATTGCTATCATATATAGTGCATATTTTTTCAATAATATTTCAAAAGGATAATTGTGAAAATGGGTACCTCCATCACTGATGATGACTTGTGACACTCCAAATCTATTGATTATCTTCTTAAGGAACTTTTACACCACTTAGCCATCATTTGTTGTAGTTGCCATCACTTCAGCCCATTTTAACACATAATCTACACCAACCAAAATATATTTGTTTTCGTATGAAGACAAAAAATGGTCCCATAAAATCTAATGCACAAACATTAAAGACCTCAACTTTAAGTATTGTTGTCATCGACATTTCATCCCTCTTAAATATCTTCCCTGTCTTTTGATACTTGTCACATTTTTTACCCATTCTTTTGCATCTTTAAATAATGTTGGCCAAAAGAACCTGCAATCTAGTACTTTAGCGGCTATTCTATTAGCCCTATAATGTCTAGCATATGTAGAATTATGACAGTAAGTCAAAATAACATGAAACTCGTCATCTGGAACACACAACCTCAGCAAAAGTGGCTCTTCCCATAAATATTTATGCAAACAATCAAAAATAAATTTCTTTCGTTGTTGGTCCTTAAGATCAAAGGGTAAGATACCACTTGCCAGGTAGTTCAAATGTCTGCGAACCACGGTACATTAGATGCATTTATCCACATTAAATCCTCGTCAAGGAATTGTTCATTTATCTCCAATTCAACTTCAAATTCCTTTCCTCCTAGTCTGGATAAATGATTTGCTATCATGTTCTCTGCTCCCTTCTTGTCACAAATTTTCATATCAAACTCTTGTAGGAGTAAAATCCACCGAATTAATTTAGGCTTGGCATCCTTTTTTGCAAATAAATATATTAATGCCATGTGATCAGTAAAACAATGACTTTAGAGCCTAGCAAATATAATCGAAATTTATCACATGCAAATCACAACTAATAATTCTTTCTATGTTGTTGTGTAATTTAGTTGTGGTTCAGTAAATGTCCTGCTCGCATAATAAATAGTGTGTAATTTCTTCTCTTTTCTCTGGCCCAACACACATCCTATAGCATAATCACTGGCATTGCACATGAGCTCAAATGGAAGTGACCAATCTGGTGATTTAGAACAGGTGTTGATATCAATGTCTTCTTCAGCTTGTCAAAGCCATTCAAACAGTCATCATCAAAACTAAAAGGCATATCCTTCAATTTTGTCCTTGTCAACTTTAATTCCGTTACATGAAATTTAGTGACCCAAAACTATGCTTTCCTGAACCATGAAGTGACATTTTTCCTAGTTTAGTACCAAATTAGAGTCTTCACATCTCTGAAGAACCCTATCTAAAATTTCAAGCACTGCTTAAAGGTATCTCCAAAGACTGAAAAATCATCCAAGAACATCTCCATTATTTCCTCAATCATGTTTGCAAAAATAGCCATCATACACCTTTGAAAGGTTGCCAGTGCATTGCACAATCCAAATGACGTCCGTCTATAGGAAAAAATACCATAGGGACATGTGAAAGTGGCTTTCTCCTGATCTTCTGAATATATGTATATTTGGTTGTACCCCTAATATCCATCTAGAAAGTAGTAGTAGGCATGACCTGCTACTCTTTCTATCATTTGATTTACAAAGGGTAAGGGAAAATGGTCCTTCGTTATAGTGTTGAGCTTTTGATAGTCTATATAAACCCTCCAACTTGTAACGGTTCTCATTGATAACATTTCTCCCTTCTCATTTTTGATTATCATTATCTCACCTTTCTTTGGAACACATTGTATGGGACTCACCCATTGGCTGTCTAAAATGGGATAGACGATGCTTGCATCTAGAAGTTTAACAATTTCCTTCTTTACCACTTCCGTCATGTTTGGATTTAATCTTTGTTGTCTCTCTCTCATCACTTTGCATCCCTCTTCTAAGTTTATATAATGAATTACTACACTAGGGCTAATATCTCTAATATCTGAAAGTTGCCATCCCAGTGCTTTCATCCTTTTTCGAATTGTATCGACCACTTGCTTCTCCTGATCTTTATACAACAAATTTGAAAAAATAATTGGAAGTTTGTTTCCCTTATCTAAGAATGTATATCTTAACTATGCAGGTAAGGGCTTTAATTCTAGTACAGGTGGCTTTTTAGTTGAAGATGGGGTGGGTAGGTCTGTTATGTCTAAAGACTCCTATTGTGGGTCCTCTCCTACCTCCTCTTCTTCTTCACTCCCTTCTTCAATCTCGTCCTTGTCCTCTGCATGGGGTTTTCTCTTGTTTACTTGTTGGATCCCGATATTTTAGTAGAATTTAGAAATATTAAATGAAATTAAATGGGTATTTTTGAGTATGTATGTGTTGTGGGTGTTTTAGAGTTAAATGAA